>JASDQU010736659.1:14796-54098 GCA_032191745.1 Picea mariana | reverse complement strand
AGAGGGATCATCAGACGCAGTTGTAGAATCTGACGCGCCCACACACACACATGCAAAGAATATAACACATACCCAACATAGGCAAGGTGTGTACTTGTGGAAAAAATGTGTGTTTTAGCTCTGGGATTTGCAAAAAGGGATGAAAAGTCTGCATAGGGAAATGGAAAAAGGCCCTATGTGCAAGATTGCATAGGGTGAGGCAAATCTTGCTATAACAGCACTGGGTCAACTTCATTTTTTGTAGAAAGAATCAGATTCATCTTGATTCTTATAATTGTGATGGAATGCTCCTTTCTTTCAATTAAATTCTTCTACAACAAGAGGACTTGAATCTGCCAGGCTACCAAATTCTCAGCCGACTAGAGAGCCAAGAGCGGCAAGAGAAGTTAGATTTCACCCGGCAATATCTAGGACAGGAAGGGGGATGCAGAAAAGGCTTCGAGTTGCAGAGAACATGCTTCCATGCTTCCATTTCTTGGTTGCTCCTTTTGCTTTAATAGCTCGAGGGATCATGCATGCAAAATACAACTGGATGGAGCAAACATAACACGTTCCAAGGGATCCTGCATCCAAACTACAGCTAGACAATGCAACTATAGCGGGTGGACACCACAAAAACAAACATAATAATATTTATAATTAACGAAACTTAGGATAAATTTAGCTAGCAGAAAATGCTAAGACAAACATTCAAACTAATGCTAAGTAAGAGTCTAACATTAATCCACCTTCGAGCAATGCATAAGAAAATATATGCATGTTAATCCAAGATCTTCATGAATAATATGGGGTTGCAATTTGAGATGAAACCAAATAAAACCTCAAAAATTTCTATTGGTCAAAAAAATATGTTTGAAAGTATTTAATAGATACACAAAAAGTGCTACAATAAAAAACTTTGGATAAATAGTTGAATTATACATCAGAATGTGTGTAAGGGATGGAAAATCGATCGTTATAATCCCTACTACCTTAATAACATAATAATTTTTAAGCATACTCATATTTTGAATAACACAAAATATGAATAACACAACTAAGTTACAGTGTTGAAACTATAAAACTAAGAATAAATGTAATCAAAACACAACCATGAATTCAATAAAATGTCTTGCCAAAAGTTATCTAAATGATAATGCACATATTATATTAATACTCTGTCGTGACTATATCACAACGACCCAATATTTACCCTCGTAGTTACACAAATGGCTGGTTCGAAATTTCTTTTAACACAACTCCAATCACAAATTCTCCAGTAGTAATTTTTTTGATTTTTTTTCATGATTTATCAAATTTAAATTATGCATTATCAAAATATTAAAATGAATTTGTAAGAGTTGTATATTACACATGTTTATTAAAAAAAATTGAAGTTATCAATTCATATATAACATCAACAATTATTTTAATTAATTTTTAAATGGATATTTATATAGATTAAAATAAAGTAAATCAATTCATATATAGCATCAACAATTATTTTAATTAATTTTTAAATGGATATTTATATAGATTAAAATAAAGTAAATCGACAATAGAATATTGACATTGAGGTATATCAACAACTCAATGTAAAGGAAATAGATACAAGGCTCTCCACATTGAGGGAAGTAGTGGTAGTTGAAGATCTTTTAAGAAGAACAAAAAGACATTATAAAACTAATATCATTGAAATCAGGAATCACTTTTTCTTAAGAATTTTTTATGACCTCTCAACCTTTAATTTCCACAGGTGCAAAATTTGAAAATCAAATTTCGTAGCAGCTACAATCTTGAGTTGCTCTCAATTATGTTGTGCGGCCCAAATCTTCTCTGATCAGAGTTTTGTAATTCACTCTTTTATTGCACCAGACTTTAGCACTTGCAATCAGGCACTAATTCTTCATAAGACCTCCACCGTAACCACGGACCTAACACTTTAACTAGCTCCTTTGCTCCTTTGGAGCTAAGCCAATACAACATTGTTGGAAGTTTCTTTTGTTGACCTGAGTTCTACTTTAGGTTTCCAAAAAAATCCTACAAACCATCGGCCCTTCTGGAGACAAGAAGGCAACACTACGCATAGAGTGCACAATGCAGTCTCACCCGAGATGGATTATGGGTGACTGCAAGACCCAGATGTCTGCAATCTAGGAAGGAAGGCTATTATGGGGATGATAGACATTCTTTCCACCAAACAATATATTAGATATACTATTCTTTTGCATTAATACATCATTACTTCTCATATCTACCATTCAATAAGAAGATACATTCATTAGATTTAATTCTACAGTAATAATTTTGTCATTCTACTGTGCGCTGCATTTTACTATTAACATATTCATACATTCATCATAACTAAATAATTGCAAGAAATAAGACAAACATTCCACACAGAGACACAAATTTACTATGGTTCACCCGTCCTGGGCTACGTCCACAAAGATTTGGTTGTCTTCATTATTTTATTATTCTTTATCAAAGTTTATAACGTTGCACTCATTACAGTTGAGGATGACAAGATCACACTAAGCTCCACAACTTGCGACCTCACCCTTGATTACAATGCATATCTTTGTCTCAAAAAATGACTCTAAGATCATCTCAACATTAGCTCAACCACTAATAGTCCCTCCGCTATCTGACTACCATCTATTTATATTACAAAAATGGGTTAATTACCTATTACCACAATGACCAAAACCCTAACCCACTATCCCTAGGTAGATTAGGTTTGTCCACTTTCTAACTTCCTAAGTGCAGCTGGTCAAAAATCCAACCATTTTCCTCGTTCATCTAAATATTTCTTCCTTCCTTTGACTTTCCTGCTTTCTTGGCACTGCTTTTCCCTATTTTCTGGTGCACACTCCTTTTCTGGTCCAATTCTTAACTACCTCATAAATTGTTGCACTTTTCCCCAAAGTGGACTACACAAACATGCCCTCAACATTCACCTATGGCTCGTCTCAATCCACTCAAGTAGTGTGTGCCCCCTATACTGAATTATCTAGTTCCTAGAACCTTCTTGACATTTCTTCAACTAGAGGTTTTACTTGCATGCTCTTCTCTACTATAGTCTCCATAGTCTGTGCAGTAATATGTTCCTTCAACAATTCTCCACTCTCTAAGCTAGCTTGTTCAACCGGACCCTTGTCGTGTCAATCTCAGCCAACATTTGTTCTGTGCCTTCCTGTAGTGGTTCCAATTGAGCCTGCCTCAACTTCTTAGTTGCTTGTATAGTCTTCATCTCTGCCTGCAAATCCTTCATTTCTTTCTCACTCCTCAATCTGTTTGGGATTGTCATCATTTTCTTCTTTTGCTTCAGTTCTTGCAGTAGATGTTGATTAACTGGGTTGGTTTTCATTGATGTCAACCCTTGAAGCAAGTCCGATAGAAAATTCAGTTATCCCCAACAGTATGGATAAGGGACTTATGTTTGTTTGAGATATAAAGGTATGAAGATCAATATATTTGTAGGTAAGACTATTCTAGATGGATAGTACATGTCATTTTGTTTCTGGTGATATGTGGAACATCACATAACTCCTCACGGTTAGAGAGTTATGGCCTTGTGAAGTTGGAGAACCCTCATAATTTTTCTAGAAGCCCCTAGAAGGTCAAAGAAGTCAAATTACTCTAGAAGCTCCTATAAGAAGTTGACTAGTCAAGTGGGTGAAACTAGGAGTTAATCATTGGTTAAGTGGTTGCATTAAGAAAATAATTAAAAATAAATTAGTTGCAACTAGAAGTGGAGAACTTACTATTTGTGGATAAAGTGGTTATAAGTGGACAAGTGGCTAGAAGTGGGTTAGCCCTAAAAGAAGGAAGTTGGGTTAAGTTAGTTAGAAGGTAACCCCTAGAGGAAGCTACTTAGATAGTACAAATAAGAGAGAAAGGGTATCCTATTAGCACCTAATGAGTACATTGAATATCTATTATTTGTGAAAATTTTATTGCAGGTACTCATTGATACATTTGAAGTTACACAAGATTGAGGAAATGAAAGAGGGTTGACGACGAAAGTTTCAGAATTGCAGAAATACTGAAAAAACCCTAGTTTTTAGGCATACATGGGATGTAGTGGAGAAGACAACATACGTACACAAGATGAGGGATAATAGTGCATGTACAATTGGGGAAAGCCATGAAATATTGAGTTTTTGAAGGTGCCAGATTCTAAGAGTCTGAAAGAAGGCTCCCAAGAAGGTCTACAGTGATCAGGTACAACAGATCTATCTACATATTCAAAAGGTATGTCATATTATTATGTGTAGTTGGATGTTGTTTTCTCCATGAGATATGGTCATGGGAGTTTGAGGTTTTTCCCTAGAGAGGTTGTTGGTTGTATGACACTTATGGTATGAGCTAGATCTATAGAAATACAACACTAGTATGTTGGAATTATTCATTGGTACATCTTTTTGGTTCAAGTGTTGAGACGTAGCTTGTATTTCTTGGTACATGGTTGAGGGTTTTGGTTGTGAAGTGGTTGTGAAGTTGTTTGTGTGGTGTGAGGATGCATATCAATAAGGTTTTGATGTCTAGTACATGTGAAGGTTATTACACTTGATCATGATTGTATACACATGTATGTCACATGACTAAAGAGACATAGATGTATTTGGTTTAAAGGATATGTATAAATATGTATGCATAGGGCACAACTACAGGTTGGACATAGTGAAAAGTTGTAGGTTGATGTGACAGAGGCAGTAAAGGGTTAGATTTTCAGAAAGGTGAAAACTCTATCTCTTACAAGGTGTACACAAGTTGTAGTATATAAATGGTGTGTACATACGCAAGCTGCAGTATAGAAAGGGCGCGTACATACACAAGATACAACACAAACAAGTCACTTACCTTTTGGTTTGGTTGGTACAGGATGATTACATGTACAGGTTGGTTAAAGGTTGTTGGCACAAGTTGATACAAGTTTACAATGGTATATATCACAGTGACAGTGTGGCAGTGGTTTCATCATCTATTTGACACTTATATTTCAGGGCAGAAAGACGGGGCAAGGATATGTGGTTGTAGCCACCTTCCAGTTGTAGCCGAAGAACATAGGGAGTTGTAGCCTCATTCTAGTTGGAGCCAGAGAATTGGGGAGTTGGAGCTTCCCTGAGGTTGTAGAATGAAAATATAGGGGGTTGGAGCCTCCTTCCAGTTACAGCTGGAAAACAAAGGAAGTTGGTGCTTCCAATGAATGTAATTCTTAAAGACATATAAGAAAAATAATTTCATGGTTTTCTCCCGCATTGGGTTTCCACGTAAAATATTGGTGTATTGTGTAAGTGTGTGATTGCTCATTGTTCATTGTTTATTTATTCTGCACTTGTTGAATGATATTGGAAAATTGATCAGAAAGATAAAAAAAAAAATTATATACTATGGTTAAAAAGGATTAAATTTCTCTATTACTGATTCACCCCCCTGTGAGTAATCCAACAATTGGTATTAGAGACAGGTTCCTTTAGGAATCAGTTTAACCACTGGAAGGTAGATCATGGAGAGCAACAATATGTATAAAAATGGAATACCACAGTTTGATGGACAAAACTATGAATTCTGGATGATCTACATGGTATATTCACAACTTATGAAATGAGAATCGAATAGGAGAATCCAGTTACAAAAGAAGCATGATGCAAAGCATCCATGAAGTCAAAGAAAAAGAGAAATAAAAAGGTAAAGTTAGATAGCAGAAAAAGTGACATCTCATAAGATGATGAAGAAGTAGCCAACTTCATCATAAGACTGAAAAAGGGAACCAATGACAAATATAGAGGTAAGCTTTCATTGATTTGTTTTAATTGTGATGGTATTGGTCATTTCGCTAACAAATGTCCTCATAAGAAAAATAAATGAAATGAAGAAGATAATTCAAATAGAAATAAAATATACAAAGGCAAAAGAACCAAAAATAAAGTCTTTAAGAAAAGCTTATGCACCAAAGAAGACATCACCTCATCAAACAAAGATGAAGTGAGTAAAAGTGAGACATAAATAGTTATATTCAAGGCAATAGAAGACTCTGATAAAGAAGACACTGAAGAAGATAATGAAGAGGCAAAAGTTGACTACAAATAAGAATTTTTGAGTGCCATAGATGTTATAAAAAGGGAAAAGAAGAAAAACAAGTCATTACAGGATGAACTAAAAAGAAAAGAGAAAACACAAAATTCCAACTTCAAAGAACTAGAGTAGATGGTCTCTAAATTAAAAATCCAATTTGAAGGAAGACAAAAGAATTGAAGAAGCACTCAAAGAATGGTTGGAAGAAAAAGACAGGATCATTGGAGGTTTATAAGCAGAGATTATCACATTGAGAAAATACCCGTTACGAGGAAAATCTCTCTATGGCTAGGGGTAAACCACAACAGACAGAAATGACTGCAGAAATCAACTCTATTCTCAAGTATGTTATATAAACAGATATGCTATCAAGACAAGATAAAAGGCCTACCTCGTCTACATCTTCAATGAAGTCCATCGTTGAGCAATTGACCCAAAGTAATATACCTACAACTAGTCCTCAACAACGAAGAAAAGAAAGCATATGGTGATAATATATGATGTTAGAACATTTAATAGCATAATCCATTAACATACATAACAAATACGCCCATGGAATAATAATTCAAATATTTGCAAGATATCAATTGGACGAGAAAAAAGTATTTCTATTAATATATGATCAACAGAAGTGAATAAGTTACAGACTTCTGTGTCGACATGGTTCGGAACCAAGAAAGTAAGTTCCTTCCGGCTGGGCCTCCACCACTTCAATCCTCAACAAATGCAAGCTCATGTAAGAGAGATAATGGAGTTCTCACTCAATAAGGGAAGATCTTGGGGGCTGAACACTATGTTCAGACTTAAAGGATAAAGGGATTCAGACTCAATATGAAGTGAATAATTCATTCAGAGTAACTTTGCTCTCAAAGTTGAATTCTTTCTCCTCTTTTCTATAGCTCAAAATTGGACCATTTATAGCCTTCAAATGAAACTAAAGGGCTGAGTTAGAATGTTTCCAGTATATGGAAGGCCAAGGATCATTGATCTCCTGTCGTGACATGAAAACCCGACATCATTTTTCAATTTTGGGAACATTTCCTAATGTACGCATGCTGTAGTGGTGCAACCTATGTATACACATATAGGATAGTAGGCAAGGTGCGTATATGTGGAGAAAATGTATTTTTGGCTCTGGGATTTGCAAAAAGGGATGAAAAGTTTGCATAGGGAAATGGAAAAAGTCCCTTTGTGCAAGATTGCATAGGGTGAGGAAAATATTGCTATAATAGATGCCCCCTAATGTGTGAGGTTAGAGGAGTATCTGCAATGGTCGAAATACATTATAAAAACCTAGAAGTGGAGTGATGGGGAACTAGATGGAAGAACTAGTTGCTCAATACAATATGTACTGACTTTGCATACATGGCTGCCAATTTGAATTACACTACAGATCCATGTGAAAATATACCAAACAACTGTATGTGGCCATGAATAGGCAAATACAAATGCGGTTACATGCCAAAGGTTTTCATAGTCATGAACAAGACCCGGTAGAACCAGTCTCAAAATCAATCTGACGATATTTGTATACAATGGAGTACAATCTGATCTCCTATGATCACTGAAGTCATATAGGTACTGGTCTGTTGGCAGCCAATACACATTTTTCTACTATCCTTATGAGCTGCCCACATCAGTGTTTTGCGAACTTGATTTTTGTCGCAATCCTTGATAAAAATGACACTACTATTTCACTCTTACGTTTGTTTTCATTTTCACGACTGTAAGCTTGAAAAATTGGTTTTCAAAGTCATATTAAAATCATCACCGGATTGTTGCGATCATTCTTGTCGATATGCCCATTACGTTTCCAATTTACTTATCATTATACAGCTGGCAAGACCCCTTGATCTGTACTCATTTGGAAGTCTTTGATTGATTATATAGTTTCGTTTTATGAGTGATTGAGTTTGTGATGCATTGATGATTGGATTTATATGTTCTTTGATCGATTTACTTGACACATTGGTTTCATTAAAACATATTGGCTTTGTGTTTATACCCTTTGTATAAATCGTTTCATACAACACGTGTCATATAATAAAACCCTTGGTATTGGTTTCGATTTATTGCTATGGTTTTGAAACTATGACTATTGCTCGCGCAAACGATGGTCCACATACCATATATCCATTGGTTGATTGAAATGGCTTAGTTTTTGACACATATGCATTGTGATATTCATAGCTAAAAGCATCGATGGTTGTACTGTGGGTAATGACTATTCTGCATGGGCCGAAATACCTCCACCACCTTCGCACGATGACATTAATGTCTTCCCCCTATCCCGGTCACCCCTGGTGTTTTCGGGTAAGCCTATGAGCATTCTGCCCCTGCGCATACTATGTCCAAACCCTGGCTCGTTCACCTCACTCACCGTATGTTCCTGTCTATGGAACCGGTAGTGCGAATAGAGCCAAACGGTAGTCAAGCTCTGTTATTGTTCGATGATGCCCGTAAAGATTTAGAGGACAATGGTTGGCTCGCATTTATAAAGAAGTTCGAGGGCTTTAACCTCATGATTGCACAACAATTCACCCTTACCTTTGATGGGTGTAGGGCTAAAGTAGGTGACATTCAGCTTGAACTCAATGAAGAATTCATAAGCTCTGCCATAAGACTAGCAGCCACAAGCCAACGATGGTTTAAAAACTCCAAAGTTGACGAGGTGCCATGGCCTTTGCTATTCGTTTCACGAAAGGTTACATCCTGTGACAAAGGTATACCTATTTCCACCCTTAAACCTAGGTGGCATGATCTTTTAGTGATTATGAAACAATTTGTGACCTGTGAAGGTCGGTATGGCCTAGTTTTTCTATATCACCTCCGGTTGTTGATGAATTTCATGGGTTATCCTTTGAACATGCCACATTACTTCTTGTGTAGCCTTTACAAAATGGAAAAGAGGTTCAAACGTGAAAAGGATGACAGTAGCCTATTTCACCATGGCTTAATTAGACTCATCGTTGTTCATCATTTAAACCTTCATGGTGATAATTGGCAAGTCTTTCTGTCTAGAAATGGATTTGTTGGTCCAGAGTCTGTCCAAATTGATAAAGCCGTGGTTAGTGAGACTAAGGTCGGGCCACCCGTGCCTTTCCATGCCCTTCTACCCTCTCCCAAACCCTTGGTCTGCCCTGACATCGACCTACCCGACATCATAATAGATAAGGCTGAGGCTGTAAAGAAGCCTGTGAGTAATAAGTTCAAGCGTAATCCTACTGTCGACAGCAAGGGTAAAAATAATGCTCTATTGATATCGAGACTGGCCCAGAATAAACCTAAACCAAACGTCGATCAAAAGCCCATAGTTCTGAGCGAGGACTCGGACTCTCATATCGAGCGCTTCCTAGCTGAAGAGTACCCTTATTCCCATGGTCTATGCTTCAAACAAACCTACGACTATGTCTCTAATTTTCCCCCATGTCTAAAGAAAAATCCTAACTACCCAGGAATCAAGTTACATAATGAAACCCTCGGTGATTTAAACAAACCCTCGCCTGCAATTTTGAAGCCTGAGCAAACATCTTGCGTCCAATGCAATGTGTGGTTGGAGCGTTATTACACTGATGTCCCATTATTGCAGTCGAATATCAAATCTTTAGAAAACCAAGTTACAGTGTTGTCGAGAGAAAGGGACAAACTTCAAGCTAATGACAAGAAGCAGAAAACCACTGGTTCGATCGTTTTCAGGAATGTCGAATCAGCAACAGCCTTCGTCAATTCCAAATTGTCATGACCAAGCTATTTTCTGATTATCCAGGTATGAATTTCAATATCAATTTCGTTTTATGAATTTCTTGGATTAATATAATGAATTGGTATTTGGGTTTCAATTAGCTCTGTTTATTATTCGAAATGATTTTGTCATGGTTTGATTATAAAAAATGGTTATGTTGTGAATCATGTATAGTAGATTCATTTTACTAAATTCAAATATGGTTATGATTTGGGTATGTGATTTCGTTGTGCCCAGCTTAGTAGAAGCAATGGATTTGTTTTGACTTGGTGTGGTTTGAATTAATGTGATCAATGAGGTTTTCTTTTATTTGGATTCTGATTGCATAGGAGATTTTTGTGCTAAAATCAGAGCACGTCTATGTTTTGATTTGGTATGATTTCGTTGTGGTTGGATTCTCTCGGCTCTGATTTAGTTCTTATGGTTTGATTTTGAAATGATTTCGTGGACTTGAATTGGTATGATCCTCTATATGTGTTATGCGTCATTGTTAGTGACTGGGATGATAAATACGATGTAATCTAATAAACTCAAAATAGCATTGTTGACTTTAGCCAGGAACGACTCTGTTTTGTATTGAATCGATATTTTCGTTTGGGTTCTGGTTGCATTCGACCGTGCTGAAGATATATTTGCTAAAATCATGGAAACAGTCTTAATTCATAATGATTCCATTGCCCCAAACCGTTTCGATTCGTTCCTGTTTGATTGGATCTGCAAGTGATTACTGTGTGTCACGATTAGCATGATTGTTTGTTTATGTTTAATATATCTATATCAATTTGAAAATGATCCTGTTGATTTCGTTTGGATTCTAAAATGATTTTGTTGATAGCTGAAGCAACATAAACTGTTGGTGTTGATTTCAATTGGTTATGAAAACGATTTCATTGATGTTGAGTTATCCAATACGATTCTATTTACCCGAATTTGTGATAACACATGGAACAGAATACATCTATCTCTATAATCATTCGATCGATCATAATATGGTCTGCTTTCGAATTAGTATAACAGTTTTGATTTAAATGATTCAAATAGCAATTAGATATTTGTTTAGTAGTTTGAATTTATTTCTTTGAGTTTTGAATTGATTTTAAAACGATTATGTGCTAGATTTAGACCAGCTACAGAATCGCAAGATTCTGTAGCTAGTCTTAGAAATTAAATTTTTATCAATTTTATCAATAAGATGTCCTCTAATATTGTCCATTTTGTCCTCTTTCAGGTGCATACGAATTTACCATGAGCTATTGGGCATGATGTGACAGTTTAGGAGATATTTTGGATTTGGTTTTGTCTTAGGTTGTTAGCTTGAGTCAAAAACTTGGGATATCATCCCAGATTTTGTGTAAACTGTTTTGATAATTCCCACAGGGATGTTTTACCCTGTGGGAAGTCTTTAAATACTTGGTATTTTTTGTAATAAAAAATCATCATCACTTTGGAGAGAACCAGACTATGGATTTATGATTTAGACTGAGACGAAAGTTGATGTCTTGTAATGGTTTTCGCTTTCAAAATATCAAACTTTTGTTTCAGGTTTTGCATATCAGTTTGCAATTAATTATAGACTACTTTAGCTATTATAATTCATTGCATGTTGATATGATTTGATTTATCTGATTGTTTATATCTGTTATCTCTTATATTAAAAACACAGCAATCACTTTAATTCATTTAATGAATACAGATTTATGTTTTTCATCAATTGAATTGTTTTGTATAAATTGTTGCATACAAACTTATCTTATTGTGATGATTTATAAGTCATAAGATTGTTGTTATTTTTATGTCTTGTTTGTCCTGTTATTTATATAAGAGGAGCACAATAGCTTCTTGTTTACAAGAAGCTCGTGGATAATCCGGTGCGGTTTTACTCCCTCCGAACAGCTGAAACAACCATCATACACAGGACAAAATTGAAGCGTTACTTCAGGTCAGTTTGTTATTTAGTGTTTAATAGTTAGTTTATTAGCGTCATATAAGTATTTTAGTTAGATATACATATTAGTTTAGATTTATAGATAAGGTTATTATTTTAGTTGCTTAGTTTAGTTAGTTTTATTCTGTTTCTTTTTCATAAAATTATAAAAATCAAAAAAAAAAAATGATAGTTTCGTTGTCTTAGGATAGATTACAAATGAGTTTTGCAGGTTTTAATTTAAATCTGTGATTTGTGAAAAATTGTACATTTGTAATTAAAGTTGATTCTGTTGGTAATTGAATATTTGATTTTATAGAATTATAGTTGTATAGTTTAGGTGTTAAATTGTATATAATAGTTTAGATTTGTTTATTAGTTTGTTTTGATTGTTATTTTTGTCATTTAGATTAGTTAATTTAGAGTAGTTTTCTTTTGTTTTTATAGGACTTAGATCAGCTAATGGAGCTGTTAAACCCGTTAGGGTGGTTCATACCAAATGGCTTGGGTTATTTAGACAGCCCCGGACCGGATCCACTCTTCCAGTTGATGGACGGTCAATTTCTCCCATCAACAAATGGCGCTAGAAGGAGGGCCTGAAATTAATTAATGGCATGAGGCGATCGTAAGACTCCTCCACCACCTAATCGCTCACCTATAGTGACAAGAAGTCATTCGAACAATAATATTCCCCCTCAAACAACAACCACATCAAACGACGGTCCACAGATCACAGTTGAACTAGTAACTCCAAACCCCGCAGGTGGTGACTTACAAGAGATTGTTCAACAATCTCTCATAAGAACACATAGTACCTTAGCCCGTTTAAGACAACCAAACCGTCCTTTGGTCCAACCACTAGATTTTTCTGATATCAGAGAATAGCTTGGAGGCACTAACCTCACCTTGAACCCTACAGATCCAATTATCACTCATGCTGCAGGAGGATCTGGTATGCATCCCTCACCACCTCCATCATCCCCTTCTTCTTCGGGAAAAGACTCTTCTCACGAAGGCAGTTCCCCTTCACAGCCTTCCACACTGACTACACCAATGGCCAATCAGAACAACCCTGCTAGACCTTGGCTCGGCCAGGATGCAGTAGCTGTACATGGGGCACAACACCCCTTACCCAAGCATTCAGAGAAGTGGCTCCCCAAGTTCGACCCCGACTCTAAACAGATTGTCGAAGACCACATTAAGAAGTTTATGTTAGCCATAAGACTCCGCATTGTCGATCACGAAGACGTAGTCTGTAGGTTGTTCCCTTACATTTTCGAGGGCAATGCATCTACATGGTACTTTGCCCAGCAACCCCATACCATCGTGTCTTGGGAAAAGTTTGAATCCTACTTTTTGGAAAAGTTCGGAGACGATAAAACTCCAGAAGTTCTAGTTATGGAGATTTCTAGCTTAAGAATGAACCCAAAAGAAAAAATTAAAGACTTTAATCAAATATTCTTAACACTTAAAAATTGAATCCCCACGGATTCCATGCCTGCCGAGAATCTTATTATAGCATACTATACTAAATCTTTGCATCAAAGTATAGCTATTTGGGTTAAACGATCCAAGAAAGCCATGTTGTTAGAGGCCTTCGAAGAGGCCAGCCATATTGAAAAAGACATACTTAGTTTAAAAGACACTACTAGCAACGAAACAGAAACTAGCTCTTCTTCCAAAAAGAAGATCGAGATCCTCCCTAGACCTACTCAAAGTAAAATGAAACCTGAAAGCTCTGATTTAGAAAACTTAACTAAAGTCATTCAAAAACTATCGAATCAAGTTATAGACTTGAAAAGGACGACCGAAGAAGCTTCTTCGATAAAAGGGCCCTATAAGCCCCTGTTTAGGAAGTCTTTTCCCACCAACCGACCTAATCCTAATACTGAAGGCCTTAATCTAGAAAGTCTGCAATACGCCCTTCAAACGATTCTAGAGGCCTAGGATAACTTGATGCCTCCTGAGATTCCTGAGGAGGTTGTTGAACAAGAGACAGCTCAAGAAGAAGAGTCTTCTCCAAACATTTTTGGACACTTCTCGGATAGCATCTTTCAAGCTAACTTCGAGACGGTTCATCCCTATAACACTAGGAGTAAGACAGCGAACAAACCTTCTTCCGAAAACACTACGACTTTGCCCCCAAAATAATCTAAACCAACTGAGACTAAATAGAGTCATGTGAACCCCAACTTAGATTATGATTTAGTTGAAGATCTTAAAAAGTTAAGGGCTAACATTTTTGTTTATGAGTTATTAAAATTTTTGTTTATGATGTGAAAAATGTTACAGAACATCTTAGAGAATAGTAAAAATGGTAATTCAAATGGTAACAAGGTTGTTCAGAACAAAGTTTCTCAGAAGACTTCCACTAAGAATAATCCTGATCCTCAAGACAAAGGAAGCCTTCCTGTAAATACTGTAAATAATGTAAATAATGTAGATAAAGTAGCTTTATAAACTGCGAGTAAAAAGCCACAAGCTACCACCCTTAGTACTTGCAAGAATGTACCTCCATTTTTGTTAACTTTCAAAATCTTTAATAGAAATGTGCACAATTGTATGGTAGACTCAGGAGTGACATCCAATATAATGCCATGGTCTGTATGTCAGAATATTAATGCTGAGGTTGAACCATGCACATTAAAAATCATCCAACTTGATCGAACTAATGTTAAAGTCATAGGCGAATTAAGGAATGTACTTATAAGGTTATCATCTAACCCCAAGGTTCATCAAGTAATTGATATTATCGTTGTGGATATTCCAGAAGTGTATGGTATGTTTTTAAGCAGGGACTGGTCGGAGCAGTTACATGGCTATTTCGCAACAGATTGGTCTCACTTGTGGCTTTCAGAGAACGGCAAGCCCAACAAGATCAAGGTAAACCGTGAACGCTACCTTAAGTTCACAGTCATAGATTTGAATGATCCCAACGAACCATTTACACCTTCTGCCGATTCACCCAAAATACAAGGGATGGATACCTTTTTCGACAATTTCATGGCCAAGGCTTCAGTTATCACCGATCCAGAATAGCAGTCTGAGACTGTAGCATATGTGCAGCCAGCAGCTTCTACACAAAGGTCTCATGCACCCGATAAAAATCAAATTTGGTCTCTATATTTTGACGGGTCAAAGTCCAAAGAAGGAGCCGACGCAGGCTGCGTTATTATCGATCCGGCAGGTAACAAAACATTGATTGCATGTAGGTTATAATTTGAATGCACTAATAACACTGCAGAATATGAAACTTTACTGCAAGGCCTCAGAAAATCTTTAGACATGAACATTCAAAACTTGGTTGTCTTTGGCGATTCTGAAATCGTAGTTAGACAGGTAAGAGATTCTATCCACTGTCTGTCTCCACATCTTAAAAGCTACCAATCCGAGGTATGGAATTTAATGAATAAATTTTCTTCTTTCAATATAAATTCTATTCCTAGATTGAATAATTCTGAAGCAGATCTATTAGCTAACGTAGCTTCTAAACTCTTTCCTACAAAAGGATTTTCCCCAAACGCATTCTCCATCGAGCTATTGTTTAGGCCATCCGTTCCCGACAACATCACGAACTGGAGGGTCTTTGATGACGATCGGCAGATTATAAGCTTCATGCATATGGAGAAAACTTTTCAAGGCGCGGTGATAGATGAATGCACTCACGATGACAATTTGCATGATTTCACGGTAATACCAGATCCAAGAACTCCTGAATATTCATCGGATATGGTAAACTCGATCCCTAAATCTGTAGTTAGATTAGAGAAGTTTTATGATCTACAAGATAAATTCAAAAAATTGGTCAACTGTAAAACCAATAGTTCCTCATTATCATTTGAAAAAGTGAACTTAGGGACTAAGGACAATCCGCAGTGCATTAATCTAGGGGTAGGATGTTCTGAACAAGAAAAAGCTGCATTTATTAAATTGTTCAAAGAATTTAAAGATGTGTTTGCATGGACATATGATGACCCTAAAACTTTCGACCCTAACATCATACAACATGTCATTCCTATGAAACCACAAACCTTGCCCTTTCAACAGAAGTTAATAAAAATGCACCCTAAGCTTGAACCGACCGTCAAAAAAGAATTGAATAAACTCCTAAATGCTAAGATAATCTTCCCTGTTAGGCACACTCAATGGGTTTCTAACCCTGTCCCTGTCCGGAAGAAAAACGGGGAAATCCCACTTTGCGTCGATTTCTGAAACCTCAATAAAGCGTCTGATAAAGACAACTATCCTATCCCACCCATGGAACAGATCCTTCAACAGGTATCTAGTTCCGAGAGGCTATCTTTATTAGATGGTTTCTCATGGTACAACCAAGTCCTGATGTCTCCACCAGACCAACTTAAAACTACCTTCCGCACTCCATGGGGCACCTATGCTTATCGAAAACTGCCCTTTGGATTGATTAATGTCGGTGTCACTTTCCAGAGAGCGATGGATATCTCTTTCCGAGGCTTAATCAATCAGTCCGTCATAGTTTACTTAGATGACGTTACTGTTTTCTCTAAGAACAAAACCGATCATCTAGCTCATTTACGAGCCGTTCTACAATGATGTCGTAAATACGACATTTACTTGAATCCTAAAAAATCCATCTTTGCAGTAGAATAGGGTAAACTCTTAGGATTTATTGTGTCAAACGAGGGGATGATTATCAACCCCAAAAGGACTCAAGCCATCGCGAAACTCCCCCCTCCTACATCCAAAAATTCTATGCAGTCTTTCTTAGGCCAAATTAACTTCGTGAGGAGATTCGTCCCCAGTTTCTCCGAAATGGTCAAACTGTTACAGAACCTAATTAAGAAAGATGCACAATATCATTGGGGACCCTTAGAAAATCAAGCTTTTAATGCAATAAAGAAAGACATAATGGACGCTCCTTCTCTCATGAGCCCCGACTTTTCCAAAGACTTTGCACTCTACACTTTTTCTTCCGACCGTTCCTACGTCGCCGTCCTAACTCAAAAGAATGCTGAAAACAATGAAGTACCCATTGCCTTTATGAGCTCTGCTTTCAAAGGCGCGGAACTTAATTACCCAGTGGTAGATTAGCAAGCCTACATTGTTTTCAAAGTAGTCAAGCACTTCCAGTCTTGTCTTTTGAAATCCAGGATGAAGATTATTGTCCCTTACCCAGCCGTCAGGAACCTGTTAGTGCAGAAAGAGCTAGGACAAAAGAGGGCTAACTGGGTTACTTCTTTACAGGAGTACAACATAGAAATTACCCCAGCTCAAATAGTGAGAGGCCAAGGATTATGCAAGTTAGTTTTTGATTCAGCAGCAGGACAGCAAGAAGAAAGCGATAGGTCAAACCTAGGATAGAACGATCAGAATACAATCTGTTGTGTACAAAACTCTGTCAGTCCCTGGTATGACGACATAAGATTCTATCTTGAACATGCGTCAGCACCTCGTCACCTGGATCCTACTAAAAGAAGAGCGTTGAGATTAAAGTCTGCCTCCTTTCATTTGGTTAATGGTATTCTGTTTCATCAAAATTTTGATGGCATACTGATGCGCTGTCTTGAGAAAGACAAAGCAGAAAAAGTCTTACTAGAGTTGCATGCTGGAGAAGCTGGCGGGCATTTTGGTGGTGACACCACTTCCCATAAAGTTTTGAGAGCCGGTTATTACTGGCCCACACTTTTTAGAGACACCCATGCCTTGTGTTGCAAGTGTATTATTTGTCAAAAAGCATGAGGGCGGTTACAGAAATCAGCCTTTCCTTTGCAGCCCGTGTCAGTAGACTCTCCTTTTCAGCAGTGGGGCCTTGATATCATAGGTCCAATCAACCCCCCATCATCACAACAGCATAAGTTTATCATTAAGCGACAGATTACTTCACCAGGTGGTCTGAAGCTGCCACGTTAAGAACTGTGAACACCAGTCAGGTAATTGCCTTTCTAAATTCGAATATTATCACTCATTTTGGTATTCCCGACTGTTTAGTATTTGAAAATGCTTCTTACTTTTCCTCTCTTGAGATGAGTGAATTCGCTTTAGAAAAAGGAATTAAATTGAAGTATTCTGCTAGCTATTACCCCCAGGGCAACGGATTGGCAAAATCAACAAATAAGAACTTGATTAAAATCATCAAGAGAACGGTGGCTGAAAATCACAAAAACTGGCACAATGCACTATTAAACGCGATGTGGGCTGATAGGGTAACACCAAAATCTGCTATAGGTAACTCCCCCTTTTTTCTCGTTTATGGCAGAGAAGCAATTCTGCCACCACACATTCTTCTTCCTTCACTTCAGTTATCGCAGAAAATACAAGAAGAAGATTGTCCTCCTTTAGAAAATCGAATTAACGCTTTGATGAAGCTAGAAGAGGTAAGAGCCCAAGCTAAACGTAAGTTAGATCAGCATCAACAGATAGTCAAAAGCTGGTTTGATTCTAACTCTGCCTCTGATAGGAATTTCGAAGTAGGTGATCTCGTTTTGAAATGGGGAAAACCACATGAGGGAAAGGGAGAGCACACGAAATTTCAAAACTTATGGCTTGGACCGTTCCTAATAGCTGAAAAACTGGGTCCCAGCTCTTTCCGATTGCAAAATCTTGAAGGACAGCCTGACACCTATTCGTTGAATGGCCAAGCCCTGAAAAGATACTTTGCTTGATGAAAACCCTTGTATATCATGTACATATTTTGCTTTTGTTTGCTTTTCTTTTGTTTTTTTGGCTTTGATTTTCCTTTTCCCTTATCATTTTTTTTATTTTGAAATACACATACCTAAATGTTGAACTATTCGGACAAAGAAAACAGAAAATTCCTTCACTGAAATGACTACCGAAAAATTGTTTAAACATCCATCATATACTTCTGAAATTTACATCTATGTTGGCAAAAAACTGTTGTTTGAAAGAAGTTAACTAATTTTGATCTCTGAGTAAAGCCTGACATGATCATCTATTATATTTTTACGATGTCCCTGTTCCTTAAGGGAATGACTCAGAAGATATCTCTTTGCCTGAGAAAGTTGGTTCTGTAAATGAAACATCTCTGGATTTTAATAAAGGACAGTTCTAAAAGAAAATTCTGATGAGGTCTGTAAAAAAAAAATATGTTAAAATATCGTGATTTTCAGCGTCACCCCGCTCAACTATATATCTTTGAAAAATAAAATAAATCATTAAAAGAGCTGTGGGAAGTGCTTGTAAACCCGCCGGGATGCTGAACAGGTCTGCTGGCAGTGGGTAAATGCATGCATGGCACCAAGACAACTTCGTCGGGGTACTGAACAGGCCCGCTGGCAGCGAAGCAATGTCGGGTATATGAAAATTGGCAAAAATAAGAAACCTCTTAACCTTAAAATGTCCTTTATTCTGATCCGGAACTTCTTGGCAGGATACGGATATCAGAGTGGGTTAAATGACAACCCTGTCGAGGCTATGGACNCGTGATTTTCAGCGTCACCCCGCTCAACTATATATCTTTGAAAAATAAAATAAATCATTAAAAGAGCTGTGGGAAGTGCTTGTAAACCCGCCGGGATGCTGAACAGGTCTGCTGGCAGCGGGTAAATGCATGCATGGCACCAAGACAACTTCGTCGGGGTACTGAACAGGCCCGCTGGAAGCGAAGCAATGTCGGGTATATGAAAATTGGCAAAAATAAGAAACCTCTTAACCTTAAAATGTCCTTTATTCTGATCCGGAACTTCTTGGCAGGATACGGATATCAGAGTGGGTTAAATGACAACCCTGTCGAGGCTATGGACACCTGCTGGAAGCAGTGGCTCTATCAACAGTATTGAGGATTTTATCTTTAATATCGTGGCTCGCTTGTCTTAAGACTGTTATTAGTTTTCATCCTTTAAACACTGCTGGAATATTTGGTTAATGATGATGTTTATGCAATTTTCTGGTTGTTGTTTTTGAGTTAGAATTTTTCTTATTATCCTAATCTGAATCTGTTCGTTTTCGCAGAGATAATTGCTTCTACCAGTGTTTCGCCATTGTTGGCAGCCAATACACATTTTTCTACTATCCTTATGAGCTGCCCACATCAGTGTTTTGCAAACTTGATTTTTGTCGCAATCCTTGATAAAAACGACACGATTATTTCACACTTACGTTTGTTTTCGTTTTCACGACTGTAAGCGTGAAAACTTGTTTTTTGAAGTCATATTAAAATCGTCACCAGATTGTTGTGATCATTCTTGTCGATATGCCCATTACGTTTCCAATTTACTTATCATTATACAACTGGCAAGACCCCTTGATCTGTACTCATTTGGCAGTCTTTGATTGATTATATAGTTTCGTTTTATGAGTGAATGAGTTTGTGATGCATTGATGATTGGATTTATATGTTCTTTGATCGATTTACTTGACACATTGGTTTCATTAAAACATATTGGCTTTGTGGTTATACCCTTTGTATAAATCGTTTCATACAACACATGTCATATAATAAAACCCTTGGTATTGGTTTCGATTTATTGCTATGGTTTTGAAACTATGACTATTGCTCACGCAAACGATGGTCCACATACCATATATCCATTGGTTGATTGAAATGGCTTAGTTTTTGACACATATGTATTGTGATATGCATAGCTAAAAGCATTGGCGGTTGTACTGTGGGTAATGACTATTCTGCATGGGCCAAAACACCTCCACCACCTTCGCACAATGACATTAATGTCTTCACCCTATCCCGGTCACCCCTGGTGTTTTCGGGTAAGCCTATGAGCATTCTTTCCCTTCGCATACTGTGTCCAAACCCTGGCTTGTTCACCTCACTCACCATGTGTTCCTGTCTATGGAACCGGTAGTGCGAATAGAGCCAAACGGTAGTCAAGCTCTGTTACTATTCGATGATGCCTGTAAATATTTAGAGGACAATGGTTAGCTCACGTTTATACAGAAGTTCGAGAGATTTAACCTCATGATTGCACAACAATTCTCCCTTACATTTGATGAGTGTAGGGCTAAAGTAGGTGACATTCAGCTTGAACTCAATGAAGAATTCATAAGCTCTGCCATAGGACTAGCAGCCACAGGCCAGTGATGGTTTAAAAACTCCAAAGTCGACGAGGTGCCATGGCCTTTGCTATTCGTTTCACGAAAGGTTACATCCTGTGACAAAGGTATGCCTATTTCCACCCTTAAACCCAAGTGGCATGATCTTTTAGTGATTATGAAACACTTTGTGACCCGTGAAGGTCGGTATGGCCTAGTTTTTCTATATCACCTCCGGTTGTTGATGAATTTCATGGGTTATCCTTTGAACATGCCGCATTACTTCTTGCGTAGCCTTTACAAAATGGTGAAGAGGTTCAAACGCGAAAAGGCTGACAGTAGCCTGTTTCACCATGGCTTAATTAGACTCATCGTCGTTCATCATTTAAACCTTCATGGCGATAATTGGCAAGCCTTTCTGTTTAGAAATGGCTTTGCTGGTCCAGAGTCTGTCCAAATTGATAAATCCGTGGTTAGTGATACTAAGGTCGGGCCACCCGTGCCTTTCCATGCCCTTCTACCCTCTCCCAAACCCTCGGTCTTCCCTAACATCGACCTACCCGACATCATAACAGATAAGGCTGAGGCTGTAAAGAAGCCTGTGAGTAAGAAGGTCAAGGGTAATCCTACTGTCGACAACAAGGGTAAAAAGAATGCTCGATTGATATCGATACTGGCCCAGAATAAACCTAAACCAAACGCCGATCAAAAGCCCATAGTTCTGAGCGAGGACTCAAACTCCGATATTGAGCGCTTCCTAGCTGAAGAGTACCCTTATTCCCATGGTCTATGCTCCAAACAACCCTACGACTATGTCTCTAATTTTCCCCCATGTCTAAAGAACAATCTTAACTACCTAGGAATCAAGTTACATAATGAAACCCTCGGTGATTTAAACAAACCCTTGCCTGCAATTTTGAAGCCTGAGCAAACATCATGCGTCCAATGCAATGTGTGGCTGGAGCATTATTACACTGACGTCCCATTATTGCAATCGAAGATCAAATCTTTAGAAAACCAATCTACAGTGCTGTCGAGAGAAAGGGACAAACTTCAAGCTAATGACAAGAAGTAGAAAACCACTGGTTCAATCATTTTCAGGAATGTCGAATCGGCAACAGCCTTCGTCAATTCCAAATTGTCATGACCAAGCTATTTTCTGATTATCCAGGTATGAATTTCAATATCAATTTCGTTTTATGAATTGCTTGGATTAATATAATGTATTGGTATTTGGGTTTCAATTAGATCTGTTTATTATTCAAAATGATTTTGTCATGGTTTGATTATCAAAAACGGTTATGTTGTGAATCCTGTACAGTAGATTCATTTTACTAAAGTCAAATATGGTTATGATTCGGGTATGCGATTTCTTCGTGCCCAGCTTAGTAGAAGCGATGGATTCGTTTTGACTTGGTGTGGTTTGAATTAATGTGATCAATGAGGTTTTATTTCGTTTGGATTCTGATTGCATAGGAGATTTTTGTGCTAAAATCAGAGCACGGCTATGTTTTGATTTGGTATGATTTCATTGTGGTTGGATTCTCTCGGCTCTGATTTAGTTCTTATGGTTTGATTTTGGAATGATTTTGTGGACTTGAATTGGTATGATCCTCTATATGTGTTATGCGTCATTGTTAGTGACTGGGATGATAAATACGATGTAATCTAATAAACTCAAAATAGCACTATTGACTTTAGCCAGGAACGACTCTGTTTTGTATTGAATCGATATTTTCGTTTGGGTTCTGGTTGCATTCGACCGTCCTGAAGATCTATTTGCTAAAATAATGGAAACAATCATAATTCATAACGATTCCATTGCCCCAAACCGTTTCGATTCGTTCCTGTTTGATTGGATCTGCAAGTGATTACTGTGTGTCACGATTAGCATGATTGTTTGTTTATGTTTAATATATCTATATCAATTTGAAAATGATCCTGTTGATTTCATTTGGATTCTAAAATGATTTTGTTGATAGCTGAAGAAACATAAACTGTTGGTGTTGATTTCAATTGGTTATGAAAATGATTTCATTGTTGTTGAGTTATCCAATACGATTATGTTTACCTGAATTTGTGGTAACACATGGAATAGAGTACATCTATCTCTGTAATCATTCAATCGATCATAATATGGTCTGCTTTCGAATTAGTATAAAAGTTTTGATTTAAATGATTCAAATAGCAATTAGATATTTGTTTAGTAGTTTGAATTTATTTCTTTGAGTTTTGAATTGATTTTAAAACGATTATGTGCTAGATTTAGACCAGCTACAGAATCGCAAGATTCTGTAGCTAGTCTTAGAAATTAAATTTTTATCAATTTTATCAATAATATATCCTCTAATCTTGTCCATTTTGTCCTCTTTCAGGTGCATACGAATTTACCATGAGCTATTGGGCATGATGTGATAGTTTAGTAGATATTTTGGATTTGGTTTTGTCTTAGGTTGTTAGCTTGAGTCAAAAACTTGGGATATCATCCCAGATTTTGTGTAAACTGTTTTGATAATTCCCACAGGGATGTTTTACCCTGTGGGAAGTCTTTAAATACTTGGTATTTTTTGTAATAAACAATCATCATCACTGTGGAGAGAACCAGACTATGGATTTATGATTCAGACTGAGACGAAAGTTGATGTCTTGTAACGGCTTTCGCTTTCAAAATATCAAACTTTTGTTTCAGGTTTTGCATATCAGTTTGCAATTAATTATAGACTACTTTAGCTATCATAATTCATTGCATGTTGATATGATTTGATTTATCTGATTGTCTATATATGTTATCTCTTATATTAAAAACACAGCAATCACTTTAATTCATTTAATGAATACAGATTTATCTTTTTCATCAATTGAATTGTTTTGTATAAATTGTTGCATACAGACTTATCGTATTGTGATGATTTATAAATCATAATATTGTTGTTATTTTTATGTCTTGTTTGTCCTGTTATTTGTATAAGAAGAGCACAACAACTTCTTGTTTACGAGAAGCTCGTGGATAATTCGGTGCGGTTTTACTCCCTCCGAACAGTTGAAACAACCATCATACACAAGACAAACCTGAAGCGTTACTTCAGGTCAGTTTGTTATTTAGTCTTTAATAGTTAGTTTATTAGCGTCATATAAGTAGTTTAGTTAGATATACATATTAGTTTAGATTTATAGATAAGGTTATTATTTTAGTTGCTTACTTTAGTTGGTTTTATTCTGTTTCTTTTTCATAAAATTATAAAAATCAAAAAAAAAAAAAAACTATAGTTTCGCTGTCTTAGGGTAGATTACAAATGAGTTTTGCAGGTTTTAATTTAAATATGTGATTTGTGAAAAATTGTGCATTTGTAATTAAAGCTGATTCTGTTGGTAATTGAATATTTGATTTTATAGAATTATAGTTGTATAGTTTAGGTGTTAAATTGTATATAATAGTTTAGATTTGTTTATTAGTTTGTTTTGATTGTTATTTTTGTCATTTAGATTAGTTAATTTAGAGTAGTTTTCTTTTGTTTTTATAGGACTTAGATCGGCTGACAGAGCTGTTAAACCCGTCAGGGTGGTTCATACCAAATGGCTTGGGTTATTTAGACAACCCCGGACCGGATCCACTCTTCCAGTTGACGGACGGTCAATTTCTCCCGTCAACATGGTCCAATGAAAAGGAAGCAACATCTCAGGAAAGTTGTGGCCACATACTGATGTCTTCAAGTCTTCTACACAATCTGCCAAAGGTGCACGTCTACATCATGTGAATAAAGGAGTTGAGATCAAACATAATGAGACATTGTTTGATTACCGATCATTGAGGTATAACGTTAACAAACGCAAGACAACCTACCAATGATGAAAGTAGGCATCAATGCACCGAGTACATTCTTACAAGTGTGAATAAAGGAGTCGGGGTCGAACTGTAATGATCCCAAGCCATTAGGCAAGGATCATTACTGTTTTGGTGTCTTTTTAAAACTTTTTCTGGTTGTGGTATTTCGTCAAACAGTTTGCTGATCTACTTGTTTAGATGTGTTTATATGTGTGTATGCAGCAAATAACGGAAAGAGATAACCATGGAACATACCTCAACCATATGCAATAAGATAGACAATACAAAACATATCAAATCTTCTTTATTCATAAAATAGAAGAATCTGCTACAATGGAGATGCCGATCTGGAATGCTCAACAGATGGCCAAGAAGATAGACAATAGATAAGAGCTGCTACAAAATTCTCCCGCTAATACAAAGATGCCTCCAAAGGATGAATAAGAAATGAAGATCAATACAAGTAGATCTGAATGCCAAACTCTCCAGCTGAAGAATGCCACGCTCCAATAGGAAGCTAAAACCCTCAATAACTCGACCTTGCTGCCAAAAGTGTCCAATCACCCTAAGAAATATGCCAACTGATAGATCGGGTGATGGTAAGAACAACCCAGGTGCCCGAATCTCCAATATCCCTCTCAATATCTGTAGATCTGAAATCCCCACTGGATGGTGCACCCCACTGGATGACTGAAGCCCTAGATAATTCGGCCCTGCTAAAGGAAGCCTCCAAATGCTCTGAAACTCTCCATAAATATAGATTGGGACACTGCAAGTCAATAGGTGAAGTCTCAGGGTCAGATCTGAAGTGTAACCTCTCCAAACGGACTAGATTTGGATCTCAAAAACGCCCTCCTTCTCTTCAATTCGCCCCACTGCTCAAGAAATAATCTGACCCATAAAACTATCTCAGGAAGCACTAGATATGATGTCCAAGGCCCTGTAATGAAAACCCAAGTGATATAATCCTCAACAGCCCTGCCAATCTCCTACAACAAATCACTCTCCAAATATGGTGTGCCCCCCTTGCAGGAAACCCCCAATGGTGCGCCCTCCTCCTCTTCCTATGCCTGTCGCTGTGTAGAACCTCTTGCACTGATGTAGATCTGACTAGAATGGTGTGGGAGAGTATTGCATCTCCGAAACCAATCTTGGGACAAGCTAGGTGGAATCTTTCACCACTGAATCGTCCTCTAGGGTTTGTTAAGTCAAAACCCTCAAAACCCCTAATGTTGGGCTCACTAGCTAGAAGCCAGAAATCAAAATAAGATCATAACTGAATCCTTGGTAGAGGCCCTTGCCTTTATTTTATACTTTTTGTCTCACCTTGTCCCTCCAAAGTGACTTTCATTTTATTAATATTTAATTAATTAATTAAATCACTTTAATTAATTAATTAATCTTTTTACCTCTGAAAAACTCCTTATCTCTCCTTATGGCTTCCCTGGCCAATGAAAGTCACTTCTATCCATCCCATCCTGTAGTGCTTTTCCTCCCGATTCCAATGAGCTATTACATTGAGAGGTTCCTCCAAGTAATGTGCCCAAAATGACCTCTTCAGTGATTTCAATTAACTTATAGCTCAAAATAATCAAAATCATGGAAATCATCAGAATGAAACGAAACCAAAGCCAACCTGTGTGGAATGGCTCATAATGATGGAATATGATGATCAATGCAAGATTGACCCCACAATGCCTCTCAAATACCCCTGTACTCGCTATAACATCCATCTGGCTACTCTGGTCATCATAAATCTCTGCACTGTGATGATGTCCCAAAGTGGGGACATAACAGTCCTCCCTGCTAGAAAATTACTTGTCCTCACGAAATAACCAAATCATCTCAACTAAAATACTAGGATCCCATGTCCACCTGTGGGATACATAGTAGAACCCATCCAAAGACGAACAATAGTACACTCCACCCCCTAGATCCCATATCAGGAAGTGAACTGCAATACTCTGCGAAGCATAGTCCTAAAACATATCAACCCTGTGAACCTCCTGCACATGACACATGGCTTCATCTTGGAATGAGTCCATCCTCCAAATATCCACCAAGATCTGCACGGCCTTCATCAACTGCACATGTTGATGCCAGAATGAGGTACTGCAAGACCTCCATGAGACACCCGCAAGCGGTGCACTCCTCTCAACACTGAAGCTCAATGGAAAGTTAGAATAACTTTCCCCTACAAAGGTCCACTTGCCCCTGTCAGTCAGTGACCTGCTCAATCCTGCAATCCCTGGGTCCCATGCTAACCTCTGTTGAATATCCTCATGCTTCCACTGCACTACTCTGACCCTGACTGTCTGCTCCCTGCATACATCTTGAATCCTCCTCTCCTGGGCCCTCCAGCTGAAATACCTGTGACCATTGGACCTGTTGTCCAGAAATTGTATCAATGAAGACACCTCTATAGTAGAAGTACATGTCCAAACATCTCCACGTCCGGGCGTGATGACCAAAAGTGAAAGGATGCCTCACTCTGTTGGGCAAATCCCTACAGACCCACGCCAAAACAATCCCTGGTGGAGTGTGYGGCTCTCTGGGGAAACCTGAATCACCATGTAGTCAGACCTCCTGCTAGCMAAATGAACCCCCGGATCCCATGGTAAGGTTGGAAGTTTATCACTTTCAATCTCCTCTAACTGCTCCTGTGTGAGACTGATCACTGTCAGAAGCCCTCTATGCTCATCTGCTATCCTCCTCATGCTGTTGTCAATGATAAATGTGTCAAAGAAGGATAACAGACATATCTGTAGCTGACTGTAGGACTGGAAGGTGTCACATTCTTTGGTCAATCCCAAGGATTCGACTAGAAGCTCGTCCATTGGTATCCATGATAGATGCTCTCCTGTGGTCATCACCGAATCCCAACCATCCAGTACAACTGGAAGTAACTCCTCCAACTTCTACTCAACCAATCTCCAACTGTCATCTCCCATGCAACTACTGATATGGTGAAGGTGATCTCTCGTAACTAGGTGCTGCTGCAAAAGAGTGACATCTGCATGCTCCCCTAGGTGTGTCTCCTCCCTACAAGGCACTATACCCCTATGAATCTCCTCATACAACTCGACATGTCTCTGTGAGCTAGCACTCATCACTATATGCTCCAGCCTACTCACGTCATCTCCTGTAGACTCATGTTGCATCATAGATCCTGGGCGTACTGCTAGATTAACCTCTACATGGAGGTCAACCGCTCTCGGAAGACAAATGGAAGCGTCATCCATCATCTGGTGTGCCTCTGCTAGATCATCAACATCTCCTAGCAATGTCACTGAATGATATATCTGAGTGTCTCCTAAGATAGATGAAGTGAATCTCTGACAAATCTCCTCAAGAAGCTCATCTGATCTAGATGATGATTCTTGAAGGGATATCTGTGTGCCTCTCAAGAATCCTCGAGTGCTCTCCCACCCCTGAGTGAGTCGGTCTACTTCCAACTCCTGGTCCCTCAACGCCCTGTGAGACAACTCGCTAATCCCCAGTAGGTAGTCCCTATCTCTCAACAACTGCTGGTAGTCAATCCTCATCATAGACACTCTCTCCCTGAGAGTATGAGAATCCTCCATGGTAATCTCCTCATCTGAACTACCATGTGCCACGGATGCTCTCCAGCAGTAATCTGCCATCACTGCATGCATGTCATCAATACGTCTAGTGGTTGCCCTGATCATAGACTCACTAACTCTCAACTGTGTTGCTAAGTGGTGTGACTCCTGATCATGGTCATACTGAGGTGCCATCTTAGACCCCTCACTGCTAGTGTGAGTCCTGCTAGTGCAAACTCCAGAATCCCCAAAAACACCCTCTGCATAAGATGACGTGATGAACTGTCCACTGTCTCCTATGCTGCTGGGTACTCCTGGATGCCACTGCATCCCATCACTAGATGCCATCTCCCCCTGACTCACACTGTATCATGTATGAGTAGTTGTATCCTCCTGTGCACTCAACTTGCTACTATCATCTGCGCCTGGACCCCATATAATTATGTCAAGACACATGCTATGGTCATCCTGAATACTAAAGAGTGCATCCTCATCAATGCAATCTGATCCTAGAAGTAAGTGCTCCATCCACCTGTCAACCTCTACAATCTTCTCAACCAATAGAGTCTCCAATAGCTGTGACTCCATCTCCTCTAGTTGACCTTTATGTGTGAGGTCAACTGCCTATACGTCCTATACCTCCTCCTGGATCTGTGGGTCTACCTGTCCATGGTGTGCATCCCTCACACTAGGCTCATCAATCACACCTGATGTGCCACTAATCTCCTCATGTGACGTGGCTATCATGGGTGTCTGAACAAGTGACAGATGTGTCACGGCCCCCATAGGAGGTTGGTCATCTATAGGTGAAAATATGTGTGGCTCCTCTCTAGTGTCACTACTCTATGGAGAAGAAAAGACATCAAGGGTATGGGATATGTCTGTTGAGACACTGGTGCTATCGTCCTGTCCATCCAGCTACCTATCCACTACACAAGGGTCATCATCCTCCTCAAGCTTGCAAGCATCACTAGCCTCTGTGCAAGAGTCATCATCACTATCCTCTGAGGTAGAGTCACTATCACTAGCCTCTGTGCAAGAGTCACTGTCATCATCCAACTGCTCTGAATCCACATCTATCGCTTCATCCTCACACACCTCATCCTCACTGTCATGACATGCCTCAATAATGCACTCCCGATTCTTATCCCTGCACCTATGATCTAGTTCCCACGACCCCTTGCAACTGTGGCAAGGTTGCGTGCTCCTATTGGGCGTGGGGTTTCTCTTTTCTTCCCCCCATCTAGCTACTTCTTTTTTCTTTTCACCTGCTATGATCATCCCCTGAAAAATATCCCATTTCCTCCAATGGGGATTTCTATAGGCTGCATATTGTAGGAAGGTTATTGTAGCCTTAGTTTCCTCACTAAGGCCATCATACATGATCTCCAACCATGGTATCTCAAAGTCTATCTTATCCATTTCTTTCTAACTATCCATTTATCCCTATGAAAGACCCCTCAGGTTTGCAGGATTTAAGCTCTGATACCACTGTAATGATCCCAAGCCATTATGCAAGGATCATTACTGTTTTGGTGTCTTTTTAAAACTTTTTCTGGTTGTGGTATTTCGTCAAACAGTTTGTTGATCTATTTGTTTAGATGTGTTTATATGTGTGTATGCAGCAAATAACGGAAAGAGATAACCATGGAACATACCTCAACCATATGCAATAAGATAGACAAGACAAAACATATCAAATCTTCTTTATTCATAAAATAGAAGAATCTGCTACAATGGAGATGCCGATCTAGAATGCTCAACAGATGGCCAATAAGATAGACAATAGATAAGAGCTGCTACAAAATGCTACCGCTAATACAAAGATGCCTCCAAAGGCTGAATAAGAAATGAAGATCAATACAAGTAGATATGAATGCCAAACTCTCCAGCTGAAGAATGCCATGCTCCAATAGGAGGCTGAAACCCTCAATAACTTGGCCCTGCTGCCAAAAGAGTCCAATCACCCTAATAAATATTCCAACTGATAGATTGGGTGATGGTAAGAACAACCCAGGTGCTCGAATCTCCAAGATCCCTCTCAATCTCTGTAGATCTGAAATCCTCCACTAGATGGTGTGCCCCATTGGATGACTGAAGCCCTAGATAATTCGGCCCTGCTGAAGGAGGCCTCCAAATGCTTTGAAACTCTCCAGAAATATAGATCAGGACACTACAAGTCAATAGGTGAAGTCTCAGGGTCAGATCTGAAGTGTAACCCCTCCAAACAGACTAGATCTGGATCTCAAAAACGCCCTCCTTCTCTTCAATTCGCCCCACTGCTCAATAAATAATCTGACCCATAAACTATCTCAGGAAGCACTAGATANTCTCCAGAAATATAGATCAGGACACTACAAGTCAATAGGTGAAGTCTCAGGGTCATATCTGAAGTGTAACCCCTCCAAACAGACTAGATCTGGATCTCAAAAACGCCCTCCTTCTCTTCAATTCGCCCCACTGCTCAAGAAATAATCTGACCCATAAACTATCTCAGGAAGCACTAGATATGATGTCCAAGGCTCTGTAATGAAAACCCAAGTGATATAATCCTCAACGGCCCTGCCAATCTCCTACAATGAATCTCTCTCCAAAGATGGTGTGCCCCCCTTACAGGAAACCCCCAATGGTGCGCCCTCCTCCTCTTCCTGTGCTTGTGGCTGTGTAGAACCTATTGCACTGATGTAGATCTGATTAGAATGGTGTGGGAGAGTATTGCATCTCCGAAACCAATCTTGGGACAAGCTAGGTGGAATCTTTCACCACCGAATCGTCCTCTAGGGTTTGTTAAGTCAAAACCCTCAAAACCCCCAATGTTGGGCTCACTAGCTAGAAGCCAAAAATCAAAATAAGATCATACCTGAATACTGAGTAGAGGCCCTTGCCTTTATTTTATACTTTTTGGCTCACCTTGTCCCTCCAAAGTGACTTTCATTTTATTAATATTTAATTAATTAATTAAATCACTTTAATTAATTAATTAATCTTTTTACCTCTGAAAATCTCCTTATCTCCCCTTGTGGCTTCCCTGGCCAATGAAAGTCACTTCTAGCCATCCCATCCTGTAGTGTTGCTCCTCTCGATTCCAATGAGCTATTACATTGAGAGGTTCCTCCAAGTAATGTGCCCAAAATGACCTCTTCAGTGATTTCAATTAACTTATAGCTCAAAATAGTCAAAATCATGGAAATCGTCAAAATGCAACGAAACCAAAGCCAACATGTGCGGAATGGCTCATAATTATGGAATATGATGATCAATGCAAGATGGACCCCACAATGCCTCTCAAATACCCCTATACTCACTATAACATCCATCTGGCTACTCTGGTCATCATAAATCTCTGCACTGTGATGATGTCCCAAAGTGGGGACATTACAGACTTGAAGAATCCATCGATCATGAGACATTGATGTATTCCCAACTATCGATGGAGAGAGAACTTGCCACTAATGACTGCAAGCCTCAAGGTACTCATAGGAATCTAGATCTTGTTTCCAGAATAGATGAGCTTAAGTCGATGGAAGGAGACCCACTAAAAGGAGAGCATTAAGTTATCTCTCATCATTCAGCACAGGGTGCAAAGCAAGAACTTCATGATTTGGAGGAAATCAGACGAAGAACATGTTCACTAACCAACGAACCTGTATGCATTTCGTGTGTGCCAAGTGCAAGCGATACATGAAAAAGAGCCTCTGAATAGAAACCAATGAGGAAAATTGCCGACAAAGGCGAGGAAACCACCAATAAGGCTAATGGCATCCAAGACATTGCATGAATCCCAATGTGTGAATATATGTCTTTCCATCGAACATAAGGGAAACCACCCAGTCAATGACCAATGATGAAATGTCGACTGTTGGGTTCAAGGTTACCTACCAATGAGTAAAGTAGGACCAGGGTGCGTGATAGGACTACAACATCATGTGATTCTGAGACAAACTGAGGGTATCACCGACATGTAAATTCAAGAGTTCTGAGGAATGGCTGACATAGGTTGATAGACTTCCTTTGAACAAGAGCATGAGGCATATGGAAGACTCTGGAAGCATAGATTCAATGATGAAACTATGAGATCTAGGAGGCATCAATAAAATTCTCCATAGGGACTGGAAGAGTAACCAGTTGAGTGAGAAGACTCTCTGTAACGAGGTCAGCTTCCTAAGGCCATGATAAACCTAAAATTATGATGACAAGTGGACTCAATAAATTTGTGCTCTGTTCAAAGGCGACACGACTGCTGTCAATATAAGATAATACTCCCTTCTCGCCCATCTTTTTTTTTTTTTCATAGTCAAATGAATGTTATGATACAGAGGAGGAAATGAGTGTCGCAAGAAAGAAAAACTAGTTCCAGCACTGGAACATACCTATGCTCAATGCAACGAGATGCATGCGGGAGATGGATACTTGGGGGATATTCCCTCCTGGGTATAGGGTGTCAAATTGTGAAGGATATAAACAAGGTTCTGCTTGGTTGAGGATGAAAAACTGCTGAGGCAAACGATTTATAATGCAAAGAGAGAACCGACCATAGGCTCAATACTGAAAGTGAGGGCATGAGATGCAATCATAACTTAACGCTAAAAAATGTCCTTTTTCATAATCGTAGTCTGCCTGGTTTGAAAAAGGGATAAACTTGTACCAAATAGATGTCCTTTCAAATCCAATTTAATAGTGTGAAATATACAAGTTCACTCTACAATCTTTTCGCTTTTTGAAAACGAGTTGGAAAACAGCTTAAATTAAACTCGTTTGAGAGTCCTCTAGGTATAGGGAAACATGTTTATGAATGAGAAATGAGGCTCAACATAAAGTCATGTATTAGCTATAAGGGACTCCCGGTCGTACAAAAAAAATCTCGGCATGGGCACCAAATGAAGTAGATGATCTAACTAGGGTACCCATGTTTGGTAAGTCTCTACAACTTGATAATGACACGTCTTATAGCAGATGGAATATTCTGTTTCGAAAAAAATGGGTTCATACCTAAGGCATATAAGTGACAGTTATAGGACAATGCAAATTTGCATGATGGAATGGCTACCTATCCTATATGTTGGGTAGCGAAAGTACCTTCCTGTAGTTATGAACGATCAACATAACGCTAAGATCCGCAAGAATCCCTGGTGAAAACTACAAAAACCAACTCAATCCACTATTGTATTAGTCCATTGGGCAAAAAAACGATTTGAAACTTATGAAAAGTGGGTAAAAACTACTATAAATAGTAACAAAACCAAAATTTACTATGTCATTTTGACTTTTTACCCAAATAGTGAAAATTGGACCAAATTATCTCCGATCTTCAACTAGTGATTGCGGGAGTTTCGAGTGATGAAATTAGAGACCATCTAGACCACGTAATTCCTCTTCCCCTCCTGTTCCTTTCTAGTGGATTAAATTTTTAATTTAGGTTTCAAAATTTGAGTTAATTAAGGTGGTAATTACTTATTTCGATGTACGCGGGCTACCACTCATCGGGTCATGTATACGATAAGTTATACGTGACTGTGTAAAATACAAACCACGTGTACTCAACCCTATACGCGGTTGTGAATGTTGCAGCCCGCGTACAAGTCCGTAAACAAGGTTTTTGATGGATGCTAACTCAAAAGATGGTGTTTCTCTGGCAGGATGGTGCTAGAATGGAGGGAAAGGGAACACGAGGGGGTAGATGCTACTGTGGAAAGAGATCTGGTGGCCCAAATGGCCTTGAAAATATGCGGGTTGTACAAATTTTGGGCACTCAAAAGGATGATGGATCAGGTGAGGTTGCTATAGTTGCTCATGGATTACTGGGATCCTGACAGTGAGAGCTTCAACCTCGATGGGAAACCATTGAGGATTGAAGTTGAGGATATATATTTCTTGACTGGGTTATCACACAGGGGTGAGGTGTTGAACCTCAAATCTTGGGGAGATGGAAGCCATATGAAGATAGAAGAGTACATAGACGCTCACTGTGTAGTATGGATTGAGAAGGTCGGGAGTCAACTCCCCATCCGAGCAATAAACAATCTCAGCCTCAAGATTGTTTTCCTCATTTTGATTAGGATCACCAGATTGGCTTCTTTGCACCAAGAATCAAGGTCGCTCATGTTCTATTCTATAGAGTGCTTGAGACCCACGGTGTACGATTGGTTTACCTCACTACTAGATAACATAAAGAGCTAGTTGACAGAGTGCAAACAGGGTGACAAGAGGAACTTCAGGTTTTCCTCTATCTTGTGTAGCTTTTTCTTTGAGTGGGTTCTAGGTTTGCGACCTAGAGTCAAGATCATTCCTAGAGGACCTCACGATCCAACCATGGCATGGTGGACCGAGGTAATGAGACGGCGGGGAGGTAGGGTGCCCACACCCTACAACGATGATTTCTTTTACTGGTGGAGGCGACAGGTAATTGCTTTGGATGACTACCCCTATGTAGGGATCGACTTCAGAGGGGACCCTGAAATGCCACTACCACAAGGGACCGCCTACGAGGACATAGGTATGTCAATGTTTTTAAATATTTCATTTTTTTTGTATATTTGTATAGTAAAACAAAAATATTTTTGGATGATTCTTAAGTACTAACTAAACATTTGTGTGATGCAGACATAGGTCCGCGATGACCGGATGAGCTTCCACGACATCGTCGGAGGCACCAGAGAGATGAGGCAGGGGGAGGAGAAGCAGAGAGAATCCTTCAAAACGTGCAGGGCAGCCTGTCTCATTTGACACATAGGATTCTGATGGTTCAAGTAGAGGATCTGTCGGAGGCCATGCAATGACAAGTAGTTGGTGTGCCCAAAGCTTGGGTGTGACTCTTTCAACGTCTTGAAAACACCATAGTTTTTTATCATGACACACATCCAACACCATGGGTGTAGATGTCGTGGATCTTGTATTATCATATGTATATGTGTATTGAGGGTGTTGGCCCCAATTTTGTACTATAAACACCATATTTTTTGAAATATATATAAAACAGGTATCTTCGACTTTACTTATATTACAATGTGTGCATTGATGGGATGATTTTATTTGCTTTAGTTATGTGACAAATGCCAATCTAAAACGAAATTAGCATAAGCATCAGATACATAATTAGAACTCCTAGGTATGTGATGATGAGTAATAAAATCAAATTGTCACTCTAAAATACATACTTGTAGGAATCATCGGAGTAAATTAGGATCATGCACCCGGTAACTGTCGTTCAATTGACATACTACTAACTGGGAATCTAGGAAAACCTCTAAAGAGAGAATACCATGTGAAATAGCATCACACAAAATTTCTATAACGACTCTATATTCGACCACATTATTCATGGATGGCCCTATGCATACGCCACCTGAAGACAGTAGTATTACCTCGGGTGAGTAAACTACCCAAGCGGCGGAAGCCAAGTTTTGTGTATTACGATTGGCTCTATATGTGAATCCTAAGTAGACCAAAGACGCTGTTGAGATCTTCCAACCAAGGGAAAACTCGATAAGCACGCTGAAGACAAAAAGGAAAGGGAAAATATATATACACTAAATTACATTAGTATACAAATATTTACGCCCAATATTGGGGCTCAAGCATAATATATTTTCAAGTAGAGCCCATTCCTGAGCTCGACCAACATATTCCCTTCATAATCTTCTAACTCATAGGTTCCTTTTTCTAAGGCATGTCGCACGATATAAGGATTGTTCCACATGGGTTTGAACTTGCCTTCCCCCATCGGTTCTTTGACTTGATCATATAAAAGGACCAAGTTACCCTCAGCGTACAACCAAGGAAAGATAGACTTATCATATTAGACCTTGACATGTTTTTTGTTCGCCTTGATAGTTGTAGAGGATTCTCGACACTGCTCGTCAAGACTCTCTAGGTGTACAAGGCATCACTAGAGATCGAAAGTGTCAAGGAGGAGCACGACTACCAAATTAAGAGAAGGGATTTCACATTCAATAGGTAATATCGACTCCAATCTTTGTACTAATTGGAAAGGAGAAAATCTGATGGCAATCTTAACCAAGGTTCGATATGCCCAGAGTGTGGGATATAGCATAATGTGCCAGTAAAATTTACTCTGGCTGATAGTTTTTTACAAAATGGTCTTGAGAGACTTGATGAAAGCCTCTACCTGTCCATTTTCTTGGGGTATTAAGGGGAATAATGACCATGCTTAAACCCCAGCTTGGATGCTAGCTCTTTCATCATTTCATTCTGAAAGTGACTGCCATGATCAATGACAATCTCACTCGAGATGTCAAACCTGGAGATAATTTGATTGAATACGAAGAAGGCAACAATCTTCCCATTGGATTTAACTGTAGGCATGGCCTCGACCCACTTAGTAAATTAGTCGATGACCAAGATAATGTGTTGATTCCCCCAGCCTAAGTTGGGTTGCAATCCACGAAGTCCACCCCCCACTTGGTGAAGGGATCGATGGTAATGACTAGGTGAAGAGGGTATGGATGTGAGTGCATTTTTCGAGTGAACACCTGGCATGGGTCACACTTTTTAACCGCTTCAATGAAATCTTTAAAGATATAAGGCTAGAAATAACCAACTCGCAAAATTTTATTAGTTGTTGCAAGCCTTGATAGATGACCACCACAAGCCCCACTATGGAAATCATTTAGAACTGACTCAGCTTCTTCGTGAGTTAAAAAATGATGCGGGATATTGTCTATTCCTCAACGATACAAAGTGTCATCGACGATAATATAATTCTTGGCTTGGTATCGTACACACTATCAGTCATCTCACGAGAGATGCTGAGGGAACTTCAAAGTTTGAAGATAAAGAACAATGTCTCCATACCAGGGACCGGATGATGAGACAAGGAAAATGTGTTCATCTGCAAATGAATCAACATGGATGACATCCTCATATAATCGTAGAAAGTCAGATATTAACTCCATAAAGACTAATGATTTCTTGGATTTCACAGAAGCGAAATCGAGATCAAATTCTTGTAAAATGACAATCCATTTATTATATTTTCCCCCTATGATATGCCTGGTAAAGACGTATTGAAATGGATTGACATCGGAAACCACAGTAGTCTTGCAAAGCAATATATAATGGCGTAAATGTTGGACTGCGTGAACGTCAACCAAAGATAGCTTTCAACATGTGAATAATTGAGCTCAGGACCGACTAAGTTTCAACTAAGATAGTAGATCACGTGCTCACAGAGCTCATCATCCTCCTGAACCAAAACCATACCAATGGTCTCTTCGGACGCGGCGACATAAAGTAAGTAATCCCTATTGTAGTCAGGATACTTCGGTAGAGGCGTCGATACCAATGCTTTCTTCAAAGCATCGAAGGACTCATGGGCTCACTCATCCCAGATAAAAGGGCTATCCTTATTCAAAAGATGCATGAAACCCTTAGTGATATTGGCATAGTTTACTATAAACAGACGTAAAAAGTTAGCTTTCCCATGTAAACCTTGAAGTTGTTGAATAGTTCCTGGGGGAGGCAACCGAAGTATTGCCTCAACCTTTAATGGATCTACCATGATCTCGGTCTCAGAAACTAGAAATCCCAAAAGACAATCAGATCTAATGCAAAATATGCACTTATGAGGGTTTAACCGGATTCTATAATGACGTCATCTTTCAAAAACTAGTCGAAGGTGCTTGGAGTGATCCACTCTCTTATGAGAGTGAGCAGCAATATCATCAATATAAGCTTTGACTATATGCTTAACATTGTGGAATGCGAACGTCATAGCACGTTGGAAGGTTGCTCCAGCGTTTTTAAGATCGAAAGGCATCTTCCAGTATGCGAAAGAACCCCAAGGACAAATAAATGTCATCTCGTGTTGATCCTAGGGTTTAATTTGAATTTGGTTATACCCTGAAAATCCATCCATGAAAGAAATGTTGGACACACCTACCACACTTAGAGGGGGGGTGAATGAGTGTGGTGCGCTTTTTCCCAAAACTTCCCTCTTGCACAAAAACTCATCAATTAGAATTCAACATTTATTCATTACCCATTGTTGTCATTTATAACCAGTTAGATGTAGGCACATATCAACAACATATATCAGCAATATATCATCAACAAGTCATCATTACAATGGACACAAAGAACAAAAGATGTATGTACAATTTTCTTTTTATTACGAACTACAATCCTTGGGTTTATCAGCAACAACTGAATAGAGTACAACTCTACAAGAGCACCAGCTCTATATGCAAGACTCAACTTACACCCTCAGCACCAACTGAGATGAGGCAACAATCCTCAACAGATATCAATCTGTCAACAGGTATGTGACCTGTCAGTAGTGCAGCCCGCATGTGCACGCGCCCTGGCTCACTACAGCCTACGTGTGAACGCAGCCAATGTATAATGCAACAAACATATGCTTCTGAGCAACATGCCCAGATCCTATGCAACCTGCAATCACTTTCTCTTATGTCTTCAACTGTCCAAACTGACCCACAACCAGTCACAACACATCCAAGCTCTCCAATATCTTTCTGATGCTCCACATCAAATCAATATGAATTCTATCTCAATCATGTACAAATTACTAGTATACCATAGCAATCATGTCACTACTGAATCACAAGAGTGTTGCTCACTCCATCAACCAAATCAACTAAACTGAACCACATCATAGAATCCATACCAAGAATTCCCTAAGCATTCACAACATATCAAGTAATAGTATCTATCAAGACAATAATGTAACCATACCAGTGTCCGAGTGATAGATCTGAGGCCATAGAATGCAGATCTGGAACCTGCTTCATCATCCAAGAGCTTGGCACCAGCTCAAACACAATTCTCCATGATTTTATTGAGTCCACACTCCCTATACACAGTCATCCCATGTGTACACTCACCCTATACACAGCCAGCCCGCATGTGTATGCACCCTATACACAGACAGCCCACATGTACATCAGAAAATAGGGTTTTCTGTGACTCCGAGACTTTTGTCGTCAAGCTCCGACATTGCCGAAACTTTGATGCATCTATGAGATCCTCCTCTCGCTCTCTTCCTCATAATAGATCTTCAATCATGCTCAAGAGTTCCACACCAATAATATTATCTCACAAGAAGATCTCCATCAATACTCCAAAAGATATTACCAAGAAGCTCTCCATTGATCCACAAAGGATTCTCACTCAAATGTACATTTTACAAGAGATCCTAGATTCTTATTTATACTTTCATCTTCTAGGTCA
>JASDQU010736659.1:0-11334 GCA_032191745.1 Picea mariana | reverse complement strand
AACATTCTCATCAAGGGCATCATATCAATCAATTACTTGACATCAATCAATGACATCAATCAAACCAAACCATTTACAACAATGACATATGATCCAACAATCTCCCAAGTAATCAAACCATTGGCATCAATGACAACATGATCCAACAGGAAAACACTTCGCTTCCTGCACAATCATCGAGAATCTGATCGATGAAAGGTGTCGGGAAGTTGTCTTTAGGACAGGCTTTGTTCAGATCATGAAATTCCATGCATACACAGATGGTTCCTTGCTTCTTATTCACAGGAACGGGGTTGGATACCCATTCAGTCAAGGGAACCAGGTAGATAAAGCCAACATTAAGTAGTTTCTCTACCTCTATCTTAATAGCATGGGCCTTCTGGGGATTGACAGCTCTAAGATGTTGTCGAACAGAATTAGCATCCAGGTAAGTTATAATCTCATGCTCAACAATACGAGGGTCGATTCCTAGCATCTCTTCATATGACCAAGAAAATACATCTCAAAATTCCCTGAAGAGTTTGGTGTAGATCATGATTTCTTCTGGCGAACAATCCACACCAATATGTAAGTTTTCAATCTTGCCAGGGGTACAATAGATATCAATCGTGATGGTAGGAGAGATACTCGCCATATTTCCTTCAGCATAAATGTCGTGCGTATCAAGTGGAACTACGACGTGACTAACTATCTCACTCAAAGTAGATTGAAATTCATCGTGTTCAATTCTAGCAAGCTCTGGGAGAAAATAAGAGCGATGATGCATATCATCCCAAGGTTTTTCAGAACCATTCATGGCTTCGATGATGGATTCGTCTGAGGGAAAATTATCATCAAGAAAGTCATGTGAAAAAGACAATGAAGTGTCCCACATGGGCTTAAGAATAGGATCCTCCTCATTTTTCGGTGAGGTAATAGGATCGGGATCGGAGGAAGAGTCAAGAACAAATTGATACGCAATCTCTGATGTTGATAGTGGCATGGTCGTTCTAGCATGCGACTAACCTTCATAAGATGAATTCAAGGAAGGTATGGTCAAAGGATTGTTAAAATAGGAAGTGCAGAAAGGAACAGGCCTCTCTGACAAAACGGGCCTATTGGACATGGCGTAAACGTGGTAAATCGGCACCATGAAGTCAAAGGTACCCATAAGGGATGAATACATTCTGACACTGATATTATTAGTTTCCCACAGAGGATTGTCGACCACGGGGATTGACGGTCCAACAGATGCATTGGGGCTAGCATATGCAAAGGATAACTGGTTGATCATCATGATCTTCCCATCATGAGGAAAAAAAAAAGTACGGAACACGGACGATATGACGATAGTCATAGCATAAGTCCAATTGTGTCCTAGTAACAAGTTATAATTGAAGGGTGCATCAACCACCTCGACAGCCACCTCTATCGTCTTCCCACCAAACTGGACTAGAAAGGTAGGAAGAATATCGTGAGGGTGGAAGGAACGACCATCAAAAGCATTCAACATGGTCGACGATTGAGAAAGTATCGGAGATCCAAGAGCTTTCCAACATATCAGGGACATCACACACGTAGTAACGCCTTCATCAACAACCATACGTTTGATGGTATACTTTGAGTATCCCACGTGGATTTGGAATGCCACATGGTAAGGCAAGAGAGGCTTCACATCTGTGACGTCAAACTTGATAAATTTCGAGCCACTGGGGTCTAGAGCTCCTAACGTAGATAACAAGGCATTCCTTTGTGAAGGACACATCTAGAGTACCTCCAGAGCTAACATCGCACAAGGGGTTTGACCCAAATCCTCAATAATAGAGTAATTCTAGGAGGCTCTAGCATTTGGATTGTGGGTAGAGTGCTTGAGTAGTCCTTTTGGAATACGAGGTGGTGGATCTAGTTTTTCAATCTACAAGTGTGTCTCTGGAGGAGGAGGAGGAGATTATAGACTAGGTACAGTCTGTGAGGAACTGTAATCGTGAGACCGGGTGGCTACATTCACCTGAGAATTGACCATATTGATACACAGACAATCACCTTCTTGTGACGGTGGGTTTTGACTCCCACCGGCCACATTTTCGGCATTTGAGGAGCTCGAGGCCATGTGCTAGTTATGTGGGAAAGGATTTGTCAGCACGACGGGTGGTAGAGATAAGAGCCTCACATCCTTTGCAAGTCTGGGGAATAAATGAGTAAGATGATTGTCTATAAAAATCTTACAAGGAAATTTCACCTTACGCCTTTCTTTCTTTCCCTCTCCAACATTATTATTCATCTTCTCATTATTACCATTGTCCTTGGTTTTATTATTATTCTTCCCACGCTTACGATTATTATTATGTCCTTTCTTCTTATTCCCGCCTGGTTGCTAGTTACCATTTGGGTCGGTCGACGATTGCATGGAATGTACATCCGTCGAATGAGTAGGATTGGAAGACACAGATGAAGCTGGCCCTCCTGCAGACTGGTTTAGAGACAACTCTTTCAAATGGCTTGTCACCAAGTCTACATATTTCACATTGGCGGAGCCTACAATGCCATCGACATGAGGTCCGAGCTTTTGCCTAGGTTCATAGGTTGACCTCGGTGCATCCGAAAGAATGTGGTATAACATCCCAGTCTAAGTGTATATAATATCTAACTGTTTGTCTTTGAAGATTTCTTCTTCCTAAGATGTAACCTCAAATGTAGAAACATACTTTGAGATAGGAGGCTGGAAGGACTTAAGGAACCACTCTAAAAGAAATTCTGTGGGTATTCAGGTCTTAATCAACCTCTTCCATCTACGCCACTCCTAGATGTGATCCAAGATATGAGTGGTTGTGTCCTAGTTGATACGAACCGGCAATTGGAAGTGGTTAAGGAATACTAGCACCATCTGACTAAAGGTCCCATATGCCCCCCTAGGTAGCTCAATATACCATTTCACAGCAACCCTAATGAGGGTGCGTTGAAATAATCGTAACCGAATGGAATCATCATTAAGGGAATTCGAAGAGCACCATAGGTGAAAGGTGGTAATGTGATCACCAGGATCCTCGCTATTCTTACCTTTGAATTTTGAAATATCCAAAGGAAGCTTGGTGGGGATAGGGGGCCATTTAGGATCATGACACATAGGGTTGTTCATTAACTTAGACAAGTCTGGCAGATTAAGAATGGCCAGAAAAGGGAGACGAGGTTGCGGCATCTGGCCTCAAGCTTCTTGGAAATATTGTGTTTGGGGAACCGTATCCCATCCAAAGTTATGGTAAGCACCATGGTCCTGTCTGGGATTATAAGACCCTCCTCCAGGCTGATTCATAAGAGGTTGGTTGGGCATCATTCCAGTAGGAATGTTCTGATGGGGGTTATAAAAATTTCCCCCAACCGGAGTGGATATGGGTTGGGGGTTGCCCAAGGTGTGAAACTGACCTCCTTCAGGTGTGAATCTGGAGGATAGAGGTGGATTCATCATGCCAAATTTGTTGGTCGGAATCGACACTGAGGAGGTGAGGGTATAGGATGAAACTTGAGCAGAAGCTTGTCTGCCGGGTTGGTTGCTCCACCCAGAAGCAAGAGGATTCGACCCAGGGTTAAAAGAATGAATGCCTCCCATAGTAGGAGTTGTTTGATGGATCTGAGAACCACCAAACAAGAATGGAGTATAAGGAGGGGTTGTTCCCCCAAGTACAATGCTAACATTAGGGCCAACAGTTGGGATGGAGTTTTAAAACTGTGAAGTAAAATTTGACATACCATAGGAAAAAGGACTAGAGGCCATAGGGATGGATTGAACATTATATCCCGGTGAGTGACCAAGAGACCCAAATGGGTTCGTGGAAATAGGTTGAGTATTCATTATAGGACAGGAAGCAGTGATGAGAGGTGCCTCTGACACTACAACCATTATGGTTGCAGGAATCAAAGGGGTGCCATTAACTATAGTAGGTGTGGGAGTCGAAGGGATCCCAATATCCCGATGACTTCGTTCAGTGCTCATTCTTGTAGAATCACAAGTTTGAAAAGTGCAGGTGTGTGTACCATGTCTAATAACTCTACGCCTTTTAGAAGGCAAAGACTCGAAATCCGATGGTAACTGTAACAAGTGGAAAGACCAATGGGGAGGCTGGTCTGACTCCACGATGACTTAAGACTCAATATATAAAAACAAATCCTAAGGCCAACTAGTGATCAAAGAGCACACCAAAAATAATCAAACGACCAATATGCACACAAACGGGGTAAAGTGGCTTAAAGGGACCTCCCTCCCTAAAGTAGGTATGCCTCACCCAAGAGGGGCCCGAGACTCCCTGCTAAAGATCGGAGGTAACAAGATCAGTTATAAGGTGTAACATCCCGCTCTGGCGCACTGAGAAAACTTATTATTTGAGGACACTTGCTCGCAAGTGATCTGGACTTTTTTTATGTTAATACATTTATACTTGATTATGATGCGTTATGATAGAAGACATGATGTTTTCACTACTTTATTTAGATAGGTGCTATTGACTCAGTTGCATTGAGTGTGCAAGGTTTTGGACCTTGAGGATGTAGAGGCATCGGTGGAACCCCTTAGACTTTGGATTGAGTCAGGGAGTGTGCTATTTAGGATGATTTATTTACCGTGATATTTTTATTGATTTGATGATATGTTGTTGACATGTTCTGAAATGATGGTTGATGATGTAGGCTGATGATAGTTTGCCGAAAAAACTCACATATGGAGTAAAGGGGCCACACACGATTTCCAGAGAGGTTCAGGGAGAGGTGTGGACAGCAGCCCTGCCACAGCCCACTATCACTCCCGCCGTGACTCGAACTGTAGGTTAACGATTACCTAGTTCGAGAGGATCCACGATGCTATGAGGGAATACTGCGACAGTCTCTCACGATGATTCTAAGGGGCACGCAATAAGGCGGGGGCCTTATTCCTTAGAGCCCTTAGTCTCCCACAAGTTCACCTGGCGGAGTGTTGACTCCAGGGGTTATAGATGTCTACCAATTAGTCAAGTCGGCGAGTGGCACCCTTGGAGCACGTGGTGCATCCTGAAGGGCACGTCGCGCAAAAGAAACACAAGTCGGAGAGTGGCACCATTGGAGCACGTGGTGCATCCTGAAGGGCACGTCGCGCAACAGAAGCAACCGAGGCAAGTGGCACCCTTGGAGCACGTAGTGTGTCCTGAAGGGCACGTCACATTGATGATGATGATGAGACAACCTAGATGACCCAAAGACCTTAACGCCTTAAGAAATTCTCAAAACGACTCCCCTAATGAATTGTCGCCCAGTTCAAATCTAAACCTAAATTTAAAACATCTCTAAGATTAAATTTGTTTATCCTTAAGAAAGGACCCTACAAAAAATAAACATAAGGATGCTAACCAAAACCCTCCTAAGTATTAGTTAAAGTCTTCTTAAATTAAGGGGGGGTAAAGTAATGAGGGAGGTAAATTAATTGAAACCCATGGTTTTTAAATTAGAAAGAAGAAATAAAATTATTAAAGTGTGGGAGTATAAAAGTTAGGATTTTAGTAATATAATGAAAAGATTAATAAGCGCATTTATCTTTTTGGGTTTTAAAAAAAAAAAGAAAAGGAAAGGAACAAATAATAGAAATAAGGAACTTGTAATAAAGGAAACTTAATAAAGGAAAGTAGGGGACACAGGGTAAAAAGAAAAAAGGAATCAACAATTAAGGACTTACTAAAATGAACTAAATTTAGCAACGTCATTTTAGGGAAAGTTATTAAAAGCATGTAAGGGGATCTAGGAACACCTAGGAGTAATTTTAGGAGCGACTCTAGGTGGGTGAGGGAAATGAGTCTTTTAAAATTTTTAAAGAAAATAATTTTGGAGAAACGTGGGGGATGAGTGACACTTGGACGGCAAAGAAATTTTTGAGGATTGTCATTAAAACTTAAATTAAAAATGATTTAGGGAAATCAGGTGGGTCTCAAATTTCTATAAAAGAAGGGGAAGATGAGGAAGAAAGGGGGGAACGGTTAGTGTAATGTTACGCTGCCGGATTGTGGCTTGACCGTTTGCTTGTGAGGAGTTGGAAATTTCTCAGCTGTATTGGAGCGGTAGCTCAGCCTTGGAGGCGAGCTGAGAAGCTAGTCTTATCTCTAGATCTTGTGTGGCCCCTTTGCGGCTCGGGGGGCTAAGGGGGAAGCAGAGTACCCTTAGCGATTGGCTGGGAGGTACCGGTGAGCTCTCTACNGTGGGTCTCAAATTTCTATAAAAGAAGGGGAAGATGAGGAAGAAAGGGGGGAACGGTTAGTGTAATGTTACGCTGCCGGATTGTGGCTTGACCGTTTGCTTGTGAGGAGTTGGAAATTTCTCAGCTGTATTGGAGCGGTAGCTCAGCCTTGGAGGCGAGCTGAGAAGCTAGTATTATCTCTAGATCTTGTGTGGCCCCTTTGCGGCTCGGGGGGCTAAGGGGGAAGCAGAGTACCCTTAGCGATTGGCTGGGAGGTACCGGTGAGCTCTCTACGGTCGGAAAGCAAGAGAGGGACGAAGCGCGCAGACGACCATTCGAGGACGACATAAAGGCAACGGTATGATTTCTTAAATTGGTAGAATAGAATGCAACTGGGATTTATGATGTAGATCTTCTTGGTATTGAAAAGGTAATCTAGAAGTTAAATTTTATATAACAATGTTGTATTTTCCGTTCCCTTCGATGATTTGAATTGTTAAGTTTATCCAACGCTTGCCGAAAACCCTGATTTATCTTGTTAATGGTCTTAACCTCTGCAAATCTGTCGATTGTATGAAGGGCTTACACCACCAGATATACACCTTTTGTATTATTTACCAGCGAGCCTGTCCCTGTCTGATTCATCCTTTGCAAATGGTCTTTAACTCAGCAAACAGGTTGATTTGTATCTCTGCGCCTTCAGATGATTTTCTGCACTCTATTTCTGCGATTTATTGATTAAACCCCCGGCACTTGCTGGATATCATTCTCTGATATTTTTCTGTGGGCGTTTTTGCGTTCTGTGTGGGTGAATTCATTTATTGTGGGCAATTCTTCCTTGTGGGCATTTCGTTTGTAAATTTACTGTCGTTTTGTTTTATACCTTGGTTGTCATTCGTTGGGTATTTTACTGTCATTTCGTTGTAAGTGTCTGGCAGTTCGTTTTGGGACATTCTGTTCTTCTCTTAGCATGGGTAGCTATTGCAGTGTGCATTCTGATTATCAGGTGAATCCTTATTTCAGTGTGAGTTTGTATTTCATAGGGGGGGCATCTGTGTAATACATTGGGCGTGGGTTATTACAGCGTGGGCATTATTTCAGGGGCGTTTTTTTGGTATGCGTTGTTGTTTACCTTTGACTGTGAACGAAATTTATCTCTGAACGAAATGTCATGGTGAACAAAATTCTTTGTGAATGAATATCTCTGTGAACGAAATTTATCTCTGAATGAATGTCATTGTGAACGAAATTCTCTATGAACGAAACATCTCTGTGAACGAATTTCTCTGAAAACGAAATATCTGGGTGAATGAAATTTCTCTGCGTTGTATCTCTGGATTATGGGTTACTAGATTTCTGCATCATATCTTTGCTTTAAATCGTTATTACACCTCTGCGTTTTTGTTATAATATCTCTGCGCCGTTAGAGTAACAACCTTGCCGGAGACTGGCCCGTTTTGGTTCTCTGAGTTGCTAGCACCCACACCCCCTTCCGTTGGAGGACTGCAGACTAGTGGACTGCGTCCCTACCCCTATCAGTTCATAATTTGCCTTCCCTCCTAAAAATCCGCGTGCTGTTGTTAAAACGCGGGTAATTCGCTCCCTTTTTATGTAAACGGCAGCTGGAAATTCACCCCCTTTTTATTGTATCCAATTACACTGGGTTATTGCTCTCAATCAACACCAAATTGGATGTTTATAGTAGCCTTAAGTCTCGCTCTCTACATTCTGCGAATCGCCTGGTTGAATTCTGTTTATACTAATATGTTAGCAGGTTAGTTTTAAATTGAAGTTATTGCATTATAGATATGGATTCATTATAATATGTTAGCAGGTTAATTTAATATGTGGATTCATTAGAAGTTATTGCATCATAGTTGGATTCATTATGTTATTTCTATATTGATGTGGATTCATTATAATATAAAGGAAAATAGAAAATGTGATGCAAACAGTTAAATGCAATGTCCATTTTATATAGAAAATGTAATGCAAACAGTTAAATGCAATGTCCGTATTATATAACTTAGAATTAATTTTAAATGTCATTTAGTTGCATCGTTGTGGCCATATGCTGTAAGGTTATGGTTGTCTTGGTACAGCTATGGAAATTTTATTATTAGGAATGGGTGACCGTATTGTCACTATATTACATGGTCTTGCAATAGGTAAAGGTAGAATGACATGGCAAAATGAAATAAGAATAATGATTTGTGTTGGTGACATGAAGTTTAAAATTTATTGTTAATTCATTGGCGAGGTCAAGGTAAAATAAATGTAATGTGGATTTATATTATGATAAAGTCGTGGTAACTTCATTGCATTTCATTTGATCTTAAATTATTAGGTTAAACCTCGATTTTATTTATTTACAATGTCTGGTAAGGAAAAGCCATTCTTAGTTTAAGATAACAATGCTATTCTTTTATAAAATGAGTACACGGCTAATTATGGTTAGGTTTTGGTAGTTCTGTTGTTATTAATAAGGGTAAGTTCGTCATTACTTTAATTGCAATAATGTAGTGATGGAGAAGGCAATGAAATAGTTATGTTATGGTGATGTTTTGGTAAATTTCATTTGACTCGGTAACAAGGATTTGCAATTAATTAATGAACTTATTTAGGACTGGGTCGGTAACTCGCCATTTAAAGAAAAACAAATGGAGTAATTGGTCTATGATTTAGGTCAGTGAGTCTCAATAGTGGTTGATCGATGTCGAAATCCTTCTGACTTGCATCTCCCGTAGAGGTCGTGGTTGTCCTTGATTTTGCAGTACTTGGTTGTCTTGCATTGCGTGGTCTACTTATGTCGGGCAGGGTATAGACGCCTCCTTGTAGCCTTAGTATATATGTTTGTGTGTGTGATTTTTCTATGTAAAGAATCCAGTGCCATATCAAGAGTCTCGGGCCCTTTAAAGGCAGGTTTTTCACTCTTGCAACACACCTGACAGAGATTACTAAGATTAAGCCTATCTGACCTCCTCTCTCTCCGGAGAAGAGGACTAAGATTAAACGCCCTGCTTTTCTGTGCATAAATAGTAAACTCTACTATTGGATTCTTCCATCTGTGACTGTACTGTACTTAACACCTGGTGTCGTTTTCTGCTTACAGCTGCTAGTGGTACGCCTTATGTCTAGGGGCGTTTATTGCTTGTTGTCACTATGATATGTCGTGTGTCGTCTTGTTGTGTTCATCTTGCTTGCATCTTGTTCGTAGTCAGGTTACTAGTTTCTGCCTGAGCAGTCGGCCAGGAGCCTATCTGACCTTCTCTCTCTCCGGAGCAGAGAACTAAGATTCAACACCCTGCTTTCCTGTGCAGAAATAGTAAACTCTACCACCATGGATTCTTCCCTCTGTGTTCTTACTGTGCATAACCCAGTATTTCGTTAAATGTTTGCATGGTGCACCGATGCCTATGGTCGTATATTGTTTGCAGTTACTCGTTGTGTGCCTTTAGTCTTCTTGTGATGAACATCGTGGTTGTGTCTTGTTGGTTGTCGAGTGGCGACATAGAGTCAAGTGTGCTTGTTACTTCTACACGCACGCACACACCTTAAACAAAAAAAAAAATTGCACCTGTTATTAGAGTGGTTGTCGTAACGAGGAGGTCGTTACATATGGTATCAGAGCCAGGTTCGACCCGCGACTTGGGATTCGCTACGGCTTTCGTTGTCACAATTGATTTTATTATATTGTTGTTGATCGAGTTGATTGTGTGCGTGCAAGAAATCATGGTTAGAGGATGCCGCGGAGGCAGACGATGGGGTGCTAGGGGAGGAGGCGTGACGCCTCCAGTAGCATCCATGCCTGAGGGGTCTAACCCCCAGGGAGGCGAGCAGGTTCTCGGATAGGAGCAGATCGCAGTCGGCGATGTCGTGGGGATGATGAGATCTTTTCAGCGCATGTTCGAGGTGTTGATCAGTTGATTGGACAGAGATGAGGCCAGGGTGCCGGAACCTGCTGAGGTTCCACCGCGTGCACCGGCTATTATAGGTAGCATTCACCGTGAACTTGAGAAGGTTAAATTTCTCGAGTTATTTGGTGCCCCGGACAGCGCAGCTGCCAAAGCATGGTTGGAGAATATGGCGATGTGCTTCGCACTTTGTGATTATACCTCCAACATGAAGGTCCACATGGCAGTCTTTCAACTGAAGGGGAGCGCTCTTCTATGGTGGAAGATGCTCCTACCGTAGCTGAACATGGCTATCGAAGATGTGTCATGGGAACTGTTTGAGGAATGGTTCCGAGAGAGGTATCTTTCAGAGGAATTCATTGAGTGCTAGCTCAATAAGTTCAACGCATTACGACAGGCAGGTCGTACGTTGCCCGAGTACGAGACATGTTTTATGGAGCTGCTACGGTATGCTCCGCACCTGAACACTGAGAAGCTCAAGGTCAACCGGTTCGTGTTTGGCCTTAACGACAGCCTGCGTGCAAAGGTTAGGATCTTGATGCCTCAAACCTTGCACGACGTTGTCCAAAAGGCCCTCATAGCGGAGGAGGAGCTTATCAGTGGGGGTCAGACCAGGACTCCATCGAGACCAGCAAAGAAGGGTTCATCTGGAATGCCACAGCACCAGACACCAGTGAGGCATACGCCAGGATATCGTGGCTTCCAAAGGGGATCCACGTTCACTACACCTCGACGATTTCCGCCTCAGCAGCGGACACCTTATCGAGGACCACAGCACTAGCAGCAGCATCGCCCGCAGCAGCAGCAATTTAGGCTTGTTCAGCAGAACAGACCAGGTTTCCAGGCCAGTGGGCCGTCATCCTCTACTTCGGGTACTAGGACTACTGGGCCGAAGAAGGGGTGTTGGACGTGTGGAGAGTCACACTATCGGCGCGACTGTCCTATGGAGAGGACCAGAGCGTCTGGATCAGCCAGACCCACTACAGTGGGAGATATGGGCAAGGCCCATCGGATTTACGCAGCGGTGAATAACTGCCAGGAAGAGCACCAGTCAACTGTGCTCGAGACGACAGGAACTCTCGTTGACCAGACCCTTAGTATTTTGATAGACCCAGGTGCTACGGAGAGTTTCATTTCTGGTGCAGCGCTAAAAAGGATTAAGGTTAAGGCAGTCGAACAGGACGAGTTTAGCTTCATGGAGATGGCTTCGGGAGCCAAACAGAAGGTTGGAGGAAAGGTTACGGGCTATGCCCT
>JASDQU010736658.1:116971-128851 GCA_032191745.1 Picea mariana | reverse complement strand
GAAGTCTGCGTCTGCATACTTTCTCTCTAAAATCAGAGTTGCACATACTGATAACCGTGGAAACACCCTTGTTATTTGTGGATGTATTGTATTATTGTATAGAGTTGAGGGCCGTTAGGACAGTTTTCACGGGTGTTAAAGTGTTTTCTTGAGTGTTTTCTGTTTATTTTTTTTTTTAAAGAAATGGCATCAGGCATGTATCATCAATTTATCAAATTCCAGTTTATCATTCCAATAGATGTATGTTGCACTGTGCAATATACATATATTGCACAGTGCAACATACATATACAAATGCAATATAACTGTGCAATATATATAACTGTGCAATATAATAACGCAATATAACTGTGCAATATACAAACGCAATATAACTGTGCAATATACAAACGCAATATAACTGTGCAATATATAAACACATACAACTGTGCAATATAAAAACACATATAACATACAATTGTGCAATATATAAACATATACAAACGCATACATAAACACATACAACTGTGCAATATATAAACATAAAACATAAACACATACAACTGTGCAATATATACATAAAACTGTATATACAGTATATAAAACAGTATATAAAACTGTATATAAAACACATATAAAACAGTATATAAAACTGTATATAAAACGCATATAAAACGCATATACAGTATATACATATAAAACGCATACAAACGCATATAAAACGCATACAAACAGTATATAAAACGCATATATAAAACGCATACAAAACAGTATATAAAACACATATAAAACAGTATATAAAACGCATACAAACAGTATATAAAACACATATAAAACAATATATAAAACTGTATATAAAACACATATAAAACGCATATACAGGATATATACATATAAAACGCATACAAACAGTATATAAAACTGTATAAACAGTATATAAAACAGTATATAAAACACATATAAAACTGTATATAAAACTGTATATAAAACGCATATAAAACGCATATACAGTATATACATATAAAACGCATATACAGTATATACATATAAAACGCATATAAAACGCATACAAACAGTATATAAAACGCATATATAAAACGCATACAAAACAGTATATAAAACGCATATAAAACAGTATATAAAACGCATACAACAGTATATAAAACGCATATAAAACAGTATATAAAACTGTATATAAAACACATATACAGTATATACATATAAAACGCATATAAAACACATACAAACAGTATATAAAACGCATATATAAAACGCATACAAACAATATATAAAACTGTATATACAATATATAAAACAGTATATAAAACAGTATATAAAACGCATATAAAACAGTATATAAAACTGTATATAAAACGCATATAAAACGCATATACAGTATATACATATACAAACAGTATATAAAATGGATATATAAAACGCATACAAACAGTATATAAAACTGTATATAAAACTGTATATACAGTATATAAAACAGTATATAAAACGCATATAAAACAGTATATAAAACTGTATATAAAACGCATATACAGTATATACATATAAAACGCATATAAAACACATACAAACAGTATATAAAACGCATATATAAAACGCATACAAACGCATACAAAACGCATACAAAACGCATACAAACGCATACACAACCATACAAAACGCATACAAACGCATACAAAACACATATACAACCGCATACACAAACGCATACAAAACGCATATACAAACGCATACAAAACGCAATATACAACCGTATACAAAATGCAATATACAACCGCATATAAAACGCATACAAACGCATACATTATTAAAGTATTAATAAGTTTGTATTACAATAATACACTAATACAATATTAATACATCAACAATGTATCTATACATTATTATAATGCATTAATACATTATTAATGTATTATAATAATACATTAATAATACAACCGCATACGGGAATGTTAAATACAACCGCATACAACCGCAATATAAAACGCATACAACCGCAATACAAAACGCATACAACCGCAATATAAAACTCTGCAATATAAATAGAAACGCAAAACGGGAATGTTAAATACAACCGCATACAACCGCAATATAAAACGCATACAACCGCAATACAAAAGGCATACAACCGCAATATAAAACTCTGCAATATAAATAGAAATGCAAAACGGGAATGTTAAATACCTCCAAATTTCTCCCGCGACGACTCGAAACTGTTCCCGCGACCGCGACCACTGCTCCCGTGACACACCTCGGCGACACAGACTCTCACACATAGCCTCTCGACCACTGCTCCCGTGACACACCTCCGCCACACGGACTCTCGGCGACACGGACTCTCTGCAACACAAACCTCGGCCACACGGACTCTCGCACACAGCCTCACAAGCAAAAAAGTTTCTAACCGTCCACAATCGATGTGTGGCAATTATATAAAACATTTTTCGGCCGAACAATTTTTCGGCTGAAAAATAGTTCGGCCGAACAATCTTTCGGCCGAAAAATAGTTCGGCCGAAAAAATATTGCCGGAAAAAAAATATCCAGCCGACCAAATTTCTACACGCAAATCGAGGGTCCAGTTATGGCTCCATTCGATTTGACGTTTACCGAAAAAGTTTTTTAGTTCGGCCAAAAATTTGTTTTTCGAAAATTTGGAGACCCGATTGTCACGAAAGTGTAACCCACCTTCGTGATTTCACCCTGATAGCCCATTGGAAAGGTCGTTTCGAGAAATACACATTATGACATCAAACTATGACTCTATCTACAGTTTGACTGTGGCAAGCCAAAAAAACAAAAACAATGTTTAGGGCCCCAAAACGACCCTAGAAGTACAAAAAGATGTAACGACATGGAAACTTCCAAAATAAGCCAGTTGGAATAGGTGGGAGACCACCAATATCCATCTGGATGTTGTGTAGGGCTTCAGGATAGCCTCGGAAGTGAAAAACCCACAATTAAAAAGAAATGTCATCATTACAGAGAAACTTGTTGAACTAAAAATTGTCAAGAGGAGCCAGTTGGAATAGGTGGGTGGCCACCAATATCCACCTGGATCAGTCCTCCCCCCTTAGGAAGCAATGGTCTCCATTGCATTGAGTGCCCCCATGAGGTGAGGAAATTTCTATTGAATTTGGCTCCGGGTGAGCCACTTGCCTTGGTGCAGGAGTTTCTCTGCCTTGACAACCTGATAAAGTTGGATCCTCTATTAGCGAGTGCACTTGACCTGTGTGTCCACTATCTGATCAGTGGATGCCTAGTCCATGCAGTCATGGTTGAGCTCTGTTGGAGTCAACTGTTCTGCAATCTCTGAGGTGTCCAATAATGGTGGAAAATATGGTCGGAGGAGGTCCACATTGAACACTGGGTACAAGCCAAGGAAGGGGTTAGTGTTGAGCTCAAAATCATTGTCACCCAAGCCTTGGTGATAGTGTAAGGCCCATAGTGAAGTGGACGAAACTTCCAATGGGGCCCTATAAGGTTCTCTTTCTACAAATGTAACCCGACCTTGTCTACCACCTGAAACTTGTGTGGTACCCGGTGTTGATCATGGCATTGCTTGTACTTAGCATTGGCTTTCTGCAAAATCTCATGGACCAGTTGGCGAATGTTTTGAATATGCTCAATGAATTTGGTGGCTTTGTTGGCCTCGGAATGAACATGGGAAGATTTTTTTTGTGTGGTTGCAAGAGGTAGTGCAACATCAATGGTACCCAAGGGTTGGAATCCCAGCCCCACCTGAAATGGGCTATGGTCGGTGGAGCTATGGAGAGCCTTGTTGTAGTTGTGTTGAACATAGGGAAGACTCTCATCCTATGTACATGGATGCTTAGAGTTCTACATGTGCAGGATGTGCACAATCATTTGATTGAAAACCTTTGTTTGGTCGTCGGTTTGAGGGTGGAAGGTAGTGGATTTAGTGAGCTTGGTGTCCAATAGTGACCAGAGACTCGACCAAAATGTGTTGAGGAACCTGTTTTCCTTATCAGAGATGATGGTCTGTGGTATCCCAAAATGGACCCACACTCGTTCGAAGAAGATCTTGGCAGTATCTGTCACTATGATGCTCTTTTTGCAGGCTGTGAGAATGGCCATCCTCGAAAACCGATAAACCACCACAAATACACAATCATTGCCTTTCTTGGTGGATGGAAGGCCAGACATGTAATCCATAGAGATGGATTTCTAAGGCCTCTCAGGAGTAGGGAAGAGGGGTGTATAAGACTTGATTATTGATGGTTTTCTTGATAATGGCACATGCAGTGCAAGATCTGATATACTTGATGATGTTCTCTCGAAGTTTTGGCTAATAATTTAATGTTTCTGTAGAACTGCCACAATTTTCTCCATGACAAAATGTCGTGCCATCTGGTTGTAGTGATCCTCCCAAATCCAATTTTCACGCTTGCTTGCGGGAACACAGAGGTGGCCCAAATGACATAACAGTCCATCCTAAATGTGAAAATCGATGACATTCACGCATGTACCCAAGAGCTGATAGGTAGTGGTGAAGTCATGATCTCACTGATAAAGTTGGGGCCACTCAATTGCATCATGCCCAAAGGAATGGAGCACGATGCTGAGTGTAGCAATGGGAGGTCGACTAAGGCAATCAACGACACAATTTGTGCTCCATGTCTTATACTTGATGTTGAGATGGAACTGTTGCAGGTATGTGGACCACTTTTGATTGTGATCATTCCGCAACTTCCCTTGTGTCTGTATGAAATGTAGAGACTTGTGATTAGTGCGAATGATTGTCTCCTCTCCCAGGATGTAATGTTTCCATTGACGGTAGGCTTGCGCAATGAAATACATTTCCTTGTCATAAGTGGGGTATTTGCATATGGTATCTGAGAGTGTTTCACTATGGTATGTTACTGGATGGTCGTGTTGAGTGAGAACTGTGCCTACATCATAGTCGGATGCATCTGTCTCATTCTTTAACTGTTTTTGCAGATCAGGTAAGGAGAGTACTGGAGCTTAGCACAAGTGATTATTTAGATCATCAAATGATCATTGTTGTGCCTTCCCCCATGCGAACTTTTCCTTGCCACTACCCTTGGTCACTTGGATGAGGGCCCATGCAATATGGGAGAATCCCAACATGAACCGTTGGTAGAAGTTGGCAAGTCCCAAGAAGCTCCAAAGCTCGGTTAGTGTGGTCGAGGCTGGCCAATCATAGATGACTTGGATCTTAGCTAGATCCACATGTACCCCATGCTCATCAACAATGTATCCCAAGTATTGGAATGTGTCCATGCTAAAGGAGCATTTTTCCAAGTTGGCATATAGCTTGTGTTGCCACAGAGTTCTCAAAACCTGTTGAATATGTTGCATGTGCTCCTCCCAATTTCTGTTGAAGATGAGGATATCATCCATATATACCACCAAAAAATAGTTAGTGAAGGGTCTCAATACATCATCCATAAACCTCATCAAAGTTGTTGGTGAATTTGTTAAGCCAAAGGGCATGATCAACCATTCAAAGAGACCTTCTTTAGATTTGAAAGTTGTCTTCCATACATCAGCTGGTTCAATGGGAACCTTGTGGTAGCCAGAATTTAGGTCAATCTTGCTAAAGAACTTTTCCCCCTTGAGCTGGTCAAGAACGTCATCAATTCAGGGAATTGGGTACCGGTTCCTGACTGTGATTTTGTTTAATGCTCTGTAATCAATGCAGAGCCGCCAGGTCCCATCTTTCTTCTGCACCAGTACAATCGGGCTTCCGCAAGGGGAGGAGTTGGGTCTGATGTGCCCCTTTTGAAGTAGCTCTTGGATCTAATGCTTGATTTCATCATTTTCCATCAGCAAGCGACGATATATTGTTCCATTAGGAAGAGATGCACCGGGGGTTACATCAACTGGATGCTTGACTTGGTAGTGCGTCGGTACCCCGGTGGGTGAGAAGAAGATGTCTATGTACTCTTCCATGATCTCGTCCACTTGCTCCTATTGCAAAGAGAGGCTTTGTGTAGAGGTCACAGATGTGGCGGCGACTTTATTCTTACTGTGAGTATGGATCACAAAGAAGATGAACTTCTTGGTCTGTGAAATGACCTTACTACATTTCTTAGCAAAGATTGAAGAAATAGCAGTAGGCGGCGCTACCTCTGGTATCCTATACAATTGTCTACCCAAAGTAATAATAAAATTATGTGGTCTAGACTCATACACATCATGTTGCTTCCACAAATATGGTTGGCCTAAAAGAACATCACAAAATTCAAGGGGAGCAATATTACACAATACCTTGTCTTTAAAGGGCTTGATTTCGTAGGGCAGACGACATTGTTGGCTGACGCAGAGATATCTTCCTTGGCGAAGCCAGCCGATGGTGTATGGTTGTGGGTGAAATGTCATTGGTAGGTCCAACTGCTTGACAACCTCTGCTGAGATCAGGTTCTTCTAACTACCGCTATCAACAATAAAATGAAGTGGAGCCCCCTTTACCCACATTTGTGAGTGAAAGAGGCATTCACCTTTCTCTGGTTCTTTTGGTTCACTTGGCTGGACTTTGGTGGTAGCGACAATGGCACTGGGTTCAGCATCGATAATATGCTTCCCTCCTTCTGGATTTGATTCAGAGTCAGAATCTTCCTCTGACTCGGAAGCTTTCATCTTGGCCACTAGTGACTGCTTGGAGCGACATTCTCCGGTGTTGTGCCAAGAGATTTTATGGTATTCACACCACTTTCCCATGTCCTTCTTCGACTTCTCATTACCCTTATTGGGTTGCAGCTTGGACTGGTTGTCCTGAGAGTGGTCGTATTTTCTCTATCCCTTGTTTTGTGGGTTGGGGATGCCTTTTCCCCACTTTGGCTGTGAGGCGTTTTCAGATCCAAACTCTGACCTCTTCTGCTTAAATTTCTTCTCGATCTTGATAGCATATCTATAATCTGCACATAATGATGCGATGTCCAGAAAATCCATTTTTGTTTGAATGTATATATGTAGATAGATGCGGTATTTGAGCACCAGATGTTGTTCAGAGTATTTGATACCCAATTTGGTGCGCAGGGTATGGAAAATATTGGTGAAATCTAGTATTGTTTGGTCCCTTTCTTGATGCAGCATGGTCCATCTTATGTACCGGTCCTCGTAGCTTCCAACGTGGTAGTATTGTTCTTTAATAGAATCCATAAAGGAATCCCATGTGGGGGCGACCACAAATATTGCAGATTCCTCTATGGCCCTTTTCTTAGAGTAAGTATCCCACCAGTCCTTAACATTGGGGACGACCTTGAGAAGTGAAAAAGTAATATTTTCCATATCAGAAAAATTATGGACCGAAAAATACCCTTTGAGCAAATTCAACCATGTATCTACAACACCCACATCTATCAGTCCTTCAAATAAGTGAATATCAAAATTTACTTGTACCTTGAAGGGGGTTTCATGGCCTCTTGATGACGATGGGTCTCCTGTGGGCAGTCGTCGAAGGATATGTGCAAATTTGTCCATCATTTCATTCCTTGTTGCGCAAGGGCTTCCTCGAGAAACAATTTAAAAGGATCTGTTGCTCCATCATCTTTCTTCTCATCCCCCGTGAGTTGTTTTTGGGCTCAGCACGATCAATCTTGTAAAGGCTCGATTGGTTCGAGTCCCAAATTCTTGTACCCAGATCTTGTTGGGGACATTCACGAAGAAAAACAATTGAAGAGTAGACCGCTATGATACCACTGATATGGATTTATGAGCGGAACGAAATGAATAGAAGATTGAATACAATAACACAGAGATACAAAGAACAACAACAGATATCCACTTAACAATAACTTCTATTGAATCAATAAAATACGCTGAAATTGTAAAACTACAGAACTGAAACAACTTTGCTCGAATGGTGGTATCTATCTCTGAGGAGAGATGTGGCTACTATGCGCATCCATCTGAGCATAATGATTGCAATGAGGCTCCAGAGGCCTTTTTAACACTACTCATGAATTCCAAAACCCTAGACATTCAAAAACCTAACCCTAAGAGATGAAATGCCAAAATTTATGTGGGCCCCAATGGGTAAGTTGGTACCTCAACTTCCCAAGGTCATAACTTTTGCATACAACCTCTGTTTTAGGCGTGTGATAGTCTGTTGGAAAGGTCTTTTCGAGAACTACACATTATGCCATCAAACTTTGACTATGTCTATAGTTTGAGTGTGAAAATCCAAAAAAACACTATTTAGAGCCCCAAAACGGTCCTAGAAGTACACAAAGGTGTACTGACATGGAAACTTCCAAAATAAGCCAATTGGAATAGGTGGGCGGCCACCAATATCCACCTGGATATTGTGTAGGGATTCAGGATAGGCCCGAAAGTGCAAAACCCACAATTACAAAGAAATGGCATCATTAGAGAGAAACATGTTAAACTAAAAATTGTCAATAGAAACTAGTTGGAATAGGTGGGTGGCCACCAATATCCACGTGGATCAGCCACCCCTCTCTTCTTGTATTTTCGGACATAGAGACAGTTTGGTCTTTTTCTTAGATCCCTAGTGTAATCTTTATAGTTTCTAAAGGCAATACAACTTTTAATTTAAAATATATGTGTGTGTGTTGATTTTGTAGATTTGAAAAGTTTTATGAGTTTTGATTAGTTTTTTGTACTTTAAATTGCTAAGGATTAGTCAAATTTTGTATTATTAAGAGTTTAAATGATTAAATAAATCTTTTCCAATAATTTTTATAAAAAAAATTCAATAATTAATTAAAAATCTTTAATCCTTTAAACCAAAAAATATTAAATAAATACTTTAAAATTGAAATTAATACACTTTAATAATTTTCAAAATTTATATTAAATTAACATAATAATTATTTTAAACCAAAAAATATTAAATAAATACTTTAAAATTGAAATTAATACACTTTAATTTTCAAAAATTGATATTAAATTAATATAATAATTATTTTAAAATGTGAACTTCATTTTCAAAATAGATATTAAATCAATATAATTATTTTAAAATGTGAACTTCATTTTCAAAATAGATATTAAATCAATATAATAATTATTTTAAAGTTTTAAACTCTTTTTAAAAAATGAGGCTTTCCTCACCTCCTCTTTGTTGAAAAATTAATGTATTGATTATTTCAAAAATAAAAAAATTTAAACGAAGATCTTTTCAGATTTTTAATCTTTTCAATAACATTTTGTTAATGTATATTTTTCAATATTTTATATTTTGTGAGAATAGCTAAGTATAATTTATGTGAATTTGTTAATGAATATTTTTAAATATTGTATGAAAATTTATTGAATAAATAAATAAATAAAATTTAATATATGTATATATGATATTATTATAATAATATTCATCATATATTAAAATTGTCATATATATATATATATATATATATATATATATATATATATATATATATATATATATATAGTTTGTAAATTATAATATAATTTATTTCAGTCAGTTTGGTGGGTTAGTTTGAGTAGATGAGTGTTTTGTTTATTAAATAAGTGGTTTTAGAGTTACACTCGATGTCTCCATAGAATTAGGTCCTCATATATTTAGGAGAATTTTTTTGGAAAAAAAATCATTTATTTTATAAATAAAAAATATATAAATATTTTATTATTCTTTTTTAATAAAAAAGATTCAATATCTTAAATATTAATTATGTTGTTGTCAAAAATCTAACAATACATCTTAAATCTTATTTAAAACTTCATATAATCTTATATTAATTACATTATTTTGCAATAATCAAAGATTTAAAATTGTTATTTTCATTTCTCATGTTACACACCTTCACCCCTACAATAAATTAATGTTGCTCTTATTTTTTAAGTAACCTTACATATAAAATAAGTACATGTACCCCTTTCTAAAAAATAAAGAATGAAAATTGTACACCTTCACCCTTACCTCACTCTATATTTTTATATTAATGTTTTTCTTCTCCTTCAAGATACCCTACATATAAACTAAAGTGTACATAGCCCAATGCTAATTCTATTATTGTGGAGGGTATTTTTGAATATTGGGTAATTAATTTTTCATAAACCACCTTGTCTTACAATTATTAGTATTGAAATGTGACTATTATTATTATTCATGTGTGTTGACACAATTAACATAAAATGAGCAACATAGAAATTTCCTTTTCAAGTGGTGTATCTTATTGGTATAGTATTTCTTATGAATTTAGATATTTTAATGGTTAAAGAGTGAGTCCAAGTTAATGATGGTCTTTCATCATGTGCAATGTAAATCTGCAAAAACAATTGTTTGTTGAGTTAGAGGATTGATTTGAGGTACTCTTACATATAGTTTGATTATGGTGTAAGAATATGAAATGAAGCAAATCAAATTATCTTCTTGAATATATAAATGTTATTTATGGAAGTTTTGTATGATTATGTGAAATTTTAGTTCTTCTACTGATGGTAAGTTACGTTCCCTGCGAAATATAATTCATATGTTCATGTCAGTGCAATAGTTGAGTACCTAAATGATGGAATATCCTAAAAATAATTTGTATAATTATAGAGAATAATTTGTTCTATACTTTTTATATTAAAAAAGTTAGCATAGCCATAGAATTATGAGGCCAAATATTATTATGCAGGGATTGAGGTCATTAACATAATCAAACAACTTTTTTATTTTTTCATACTGTAGATTGTGGTATATATTAGTGTGGCATGTAATTTTGTTTTAAATGGGTAAGATGATCAAAATGTTTTAGTAAGAATGAAAGATGCATATATTTAAAATTATGATATATGTCAAGACAAAAATAAATAAAATATAAGAAAAAATAGTGTGCATGTTGAGACAAGAGGGGGAGATCTTGATAGCCAGAACTGTATGTGTGTAGTTTCATTGGAGATGAATTTTTGTAGCTCATATGAAAATAACATGAAAAATGAAGATATTGAAAGAGATTAAAAATATGAAGGTTTTTTTTTTTTTTTAGTCCCTATCATTATGGTTGGCACACTAAAGCTAAATCCAAATCAACCAAGTCAAAAAAACGTATTGGTTGGTAAAAATTCTCTTGCTAAAAAAATTGACATATATACTAGTATATATATCAAAAAAATGAGGTAAGTTAAACTTCAATTATTGTAAGAAATATAAGCAATAGAAATTTCCCAATCTAAATGATTCCTTGGTGGATTAGTTTCATGATATGAGTTCACAGTTGAAGGAACCAACAAGAATTTGAAGGGTTCTTCATTCATCTAATAACAATCTTTTCATGTGATGGTTGGACTGGTAGGGCAATGACCATATCCAGATTATCTAGGGTTCATCATTCATGTAATAATAATCTTTGCATATGATGGTTGGACTAATAGGGCAATGACCATATCCAAATTATCTGCACTAATACTTAAATGTCCCTAAGCAATACGCCCCATTGTCCCTAAGCAATACGCCCCATAGTGGGATGGGAAAGTTTGAAATTTCATAATGAAGTAATAGTTGTCATTTCCAAAAGGAGAACTGTTGTTTGGTATCAATGTAACCTCCTTCTTTGGAAGCCAGTGAACATATTTCTGCAACTTATGTTATATAAAGTCGAGGGTTAATTCATAGATTTGTTTCTCCCTTTGTGGAAAATACAGGATCACAATATTTTCTTGGGTAGCTTTCTCTTTCTAGCTTTGCAAGTAGACTATGAGAATGTGATAAAATTGGTGCTTTTTTTTTATTTGATAAATAAAATTTAATGATGATTGACTAGTGACATTAAGATAATTGATATGCACTTTATTGATTTGAAGGAAGACGTGTTTCATCTGAAAGTAAAAAATTGTGTATAATGTAGTAAGTTTAAATAAAATTAAAATTTAATTTATAAAAAAGTGATATGTAGTTTATAGTTTAAATGTGGTAATGTTTAAATAAAATTAAA
>JASDQU010736658.1:75621-92813 GCA_032191745.1 Picea mariana | reverse complement strand
CATTAGTTCAAAATGCATTAATATATTAATTAATTCATACATTACATTTTTTTAATACTTTAATAATATTTTTGTTAATGTTTAATTATTTTAATAATATATTATTAATGTATTTATTTATTTTTTATTAATACTTTAACAATGCATTAGTTCAAAATGCATTAATATATTAATTAATTCATACATTACATTTTGAAAATTTATATATTGCATTAAAGTAATACATTAATATATTAATACACCATTTATTTACATACAACCACATTAAATATTTTTTATTACTTTCTTAATACTTTATTATTATTTACTTTATTAATATACTTTGTTATTTACTCTTTTATTTGCTAAATTAATTTTATGCATTACATTAATACATTATATTATACATTAATATATTGATTTTTTTTATGCATTGTAGAAAAGTATTAATTAATTAATACATTAATGTATTTTTACATTATTAATGTTTTCTTACTTTATTTTTATATTTTTGCATTCTTAATATATTATTTTAGGAATGTCTTTATTTTGTTATTATTTTCTTATTAATACATGTAATTCTTTATTATTATTATTAACTTTATTAATATCTTTGTTATTTACTATTTTATTTTTGCTAAATTTATTTATAATCTATAAATTATTTTTTTGATTATTGATATATTATTTTAATAATGTATTTATTTTGTTTTAACTTATTTTATTTATGCTATATTATTTTTTATTTTATAAATAATTGTTATTTAATATTTATTTTATTATTGATAATCAATTGATAATTAATCATTTAATTATTATTAATCAATAAATATTCATTTCTAATTTCTAATTAATTAAATAATAATTTTTTATTATTTAATAATTATAAATAAATAATTATTAATTGATTATTATTAAATTCTTATTATTAATTGATTATTATTTAATTTTTTTTTAATTTAATTATTACATATATTTATTATTATTTTTTTTAATAAATTATCTAATTAATAATAATACTAAATAATAATTTAATAATTTTATTTTAAATAATAATTTATTAATCACTAAATAATATTTAATGGTTACATTTAAAATGTATAAATATGTTCATGGTTGCGGTCATGCATGCCAGTTGACGGCCGACATGCATAGCCACAACCATAAACACATTTATACATTTTAAATGTAATAATTAATTATTATTTTGTAATTACTAGAGTATTATTTTAAATAAAATTATTAATTTTTTAGTTAGTATTATTATTAATTAAATAATTTATTAAAAATTATAATAATAAATATATGTAATAATTTTATTAATAAATTATTAAAAAGAATTAAACAATAATCAATTAATAATAAAAAATTAATAATAATCAATTATTAATTATTAAATAAAAACAAATTATTTTTTAATTTTTTAGGGTTCTTATTCATCGTTGTCGGTCGACCAGGACTCTTCGTGGGTCGATTTCTTTCCACTGGATCTGTATGTCTTCATTGATTTTCTTCGTTTGTCGGCTCTTTAATTAAATTCCATGACCCATGAAAATATCATGAACACTCTTTGGTAATTCTTCCGGCAGCAGTATATTCTTTCATCCTTGAATAGAGAATTATATTCTTTTCATCTATGAACACCATTTCTTGTATTCAATCTAGCAACATCACGACACAGCATCAACCTTGTGCAAGCAACAATCAATGAGCATATCTTTCAAATTGAAGATTTTTCATCTCGTTCTTTTGCAGGTTCGACATCTCCATGAATAACGGATCGACCATGGATAATCAAGAACAAATCTTCATCAGCATCCACATTCAGCGAGCATGTTCAAATCCATGTGTACTATTCTTCTTATCTCTCCATCTTTTCCACGAGCATTTCAGGAAACCCCGGATTCAGAAACAGAACCAAAATGTTGTAGTCCGGGAAATTGAGGCAGACATCCAAAAGAGACTACATCATGAAATATACCAATAACACATAAGAAACCTAACAAGAAGAGAGAATTTAGGGAAGGAAATCCATTTTAAATTTGTATTCCATCTTTAAGACCATTTATACAATAGATAAATGGTTGGGCTGTTGCACCCGCTCCAACTAATCATTTCTTTAGTTACATATACCATTTCTTTAGTTACATATACCACTAGTTATACATTTACTTAGCTTTATCCACTTATTACATATATTTTTATTTTATTACATATTATCATGTATTCTAATGTCTTATAACATATATGTGATGACTGTTAGGGCCTAAGAGTCCCTCTCAATAGATGTCTAACAAAATCTCTTTGCCACCAAAAAAATAAAAATACAATTAATTAAGTGTACAACACAATTAAAAAAATTATAACAATACATTATAAAAAATGATCTCTTTCTAGTAAAATAATAATTTTATTTATTATAATACATATTTAAAATTGACATCCCTTTTTAACTAAGAGTGGAAACATAAATTTTACTTTAATATGCACTATGTCAATTTCTTTCAAATTTTAACTTTTCATTTCAATACTTAAAAATACATTTATTGGTTTGGGGCTACCTATGACAATATGACACAATAATAAGCTTAATGAATCTAATTTTAATTGCACATTGTGTCAAAAATTGCAAATAATGTTATGTTATTTCTAATTGTGCAATGTTTTTGGTATTTGTTAGCGCTAGAAGATATTCTTTGACTGCTAAGAGGACATGCCTAACACATCTTGACTCTCTATGGGATTTTGGGAATGTTTATGGATCAAGTAGACTAGATTGAGAAAGATGAAAGGTGGATAATTGGATTAAGAACGACTATAGATCAGTGGTTCAAATCATTGGGCATGGAGTCATTTATTAACATTCTATGAATCAGAGGAAATTGAGCTAAATACCAATTGAGATAGTTGGAATGATAGTGGGTAGAAGGAAAGGGAACAAATATGAAATATTCAAGCATCACTTTCAGCTCAAACTTGAATCTCAAGGGATGGAACATTTAATAAACATAAATTCTTTCTGAGAATGAATGAAAAATGTTTAGACAAAGCACACAAATTATAGGCAATCACAACAAATATTTTACTGCTCAAGAATCTATCGTTCATGGAAAGCTATTGATTCTCAATATCTGCATTTCATTCAAGCAAGAAGATAAGTTAAAAAGATAACAAAGGTTATACAAACTAATAATAGAGCCTTCGTGAATCTCTGGTAGAAGTTATAATGACAAATGCCCATAGGCTTACAAATAAAACACACAGACTCTTCCACCTAAGACTTTCTCTTATGCCTAAGAACTAAACCCCTGTCTTCCTCCAGGAAGATCCTTTATTACATTTCAAAACATAGTTTTAAAAATAAAATAAATCCTCCGTCTGTTACAAGATTTTTAGGGATAAAGTTTTCAAGCCAAAAATAAAATAACACTTGAATCAATTGCCAGAAAATTTGTGACTGCTAGGGTCAAATGCCTTTGAATCTAGAGCTAATCTTCATCATGTTGATTCTTCTCCTTTAAATCAGGAACTGCCAGAACCTCCTCTTTAGATGTGGATCTGATACTAATTAACTACCTGGAAGTTCTGGATTTTGACTTCTAGCAGATAACAAACTAGCTGTGAATACTAATCAATTTTCCTTGAGATATTTCTGGTCGAAGAATGCTTAAATTTCTTATTGTAGAAACACAAAATCAGTGACAATATTCTCATAGAAATTTTCTTTTGAATACAAGGTGTTGGATTACTGAGAGGGGGGGTGAATCAATAATGAGCAATTATTTCACTTTTAACCACAATATATATTATTTATCTTTACAAGCAGTATTCATCAGTTTATCATCAATGTATCATATATGAGTACATCCAATATATATATATATATATATATAAGCATGTAAAAATAAGCAACATCACATCAAGAACACAATACACCAATATTTACGTTGAAACCCAAATGTGAGAAAACCACGTAATGCTTTCTTATATATATTAAGAATTCATTCATAGGAAGCACCAAATTCCTATTCTCTAGCTACAACTGGAAGGAGGCTCCAAACCCCTATTGATGCAGGAGCATCGCTAACATCAAGCGAGCCAGCGCGGAAGCAAAAAGACAGCTGGCCAAATGCCAGTGCAAATTTTTGAAATTACCTTAAAGTTGATGCGCAATCTTAAATGAAGTCATTAAGAAGAAGCGCACTTGTATAATGTAAATGGACCTTGAGCGATTTGCTCTCGTCCTTAGTAGGTAGAAGGCATTAATAGTGGTTAATGTAAAGTAGGTAGAATTGAATGAGTAGATTAGACAGTTTTAGAGCGCAAGAGGGAAATGGGATATAGACACCCTCATTGTGTATTGTAAGATTAGATTGAAGCATAAGCATTAGAGTGTGTGAAGAGCATAGAAGAGAAGCAGAGAACTGTGTAGTAGACTCCATGTACAGAAGTTCTGAATTAATACAAACAAAGTTGTGATTCAGACTCATGGTGTTCTTATATTCTCTGTGTATGCATCTTTGAATGTTATGCTCTTGAATGTTTTACTCTTTCTGTCATGCAATTGCTTTTAGGATATGTATGAATGATTTCTTATTGAATGTCTGAAATCTGATAGGAAAGAGTAATGGGATGAGTTTCAATTATTTTTCTGTCTGAGTGAGAGATTTCCTGCAAGGAGTGCAGTTGAATTGTTTGCAAGGAGTGCGTTGACAAAGGGTTCAGGCAGTTAGCTTTTGTTCTCATTCACGCAGAAGTGCATTCAGACACAGGGGTCGTGCAAGGAGTGTGCAGTCCAAGTGAAGCTTCAGGGTTGCAAACCTGAGAGAAGAAGTTAGAGACTACTGCTGCAAGGAGTGCGCGCAAGAAGTTCTAAAAGACTCGAAGTTTGGGAAATCTCAGAAGGAATTAGACCTTCGAAGGAGTCACCGAAAGGTAGAAGTCAAGTACTTGAAAGTTTTGTAAGAAGGCATAGTGACGAGAGGCCGCAGGAGGACAAGCTCTCAGAGGAAGAAAGGACGGTCGAGATTCTCTGAGGAGGATCCGCGAATTTCTGTGGACCGTCAGATCTCACGGAGAAGCAGGGGAGTTACCGCAAGTATTCCTAAGGGTTTAAAGCTCAGGAGGAGTAGGACCGCAGATCCAAGCCATAAGGGCGGTTGGATTTATCCGGGGATTCCATATCGGGTTTTCGTGGGTGGAAGTCTCGTAAACATTACAACGGGAATCGCGATATTCCGAAACACGATATCCCGGAAGTTAAAGGGATTGTGTGGGCCATGGAAGAGTTAGAGAGAGGACAGGTGGCACTCAATTGACACAGAATCAAACTCCGTTGACCGTTTTGGGGAATCGTGGAGTGAAATTCCGAAACATTTGCATTAGGATTCGTGATATTGTGAAGTCTGAAATGTCGATGAAGTGAGTGGCATTGAATAGTCAAAACTCATGAGTTTCTCGGAGTATCGACAATTCAGGATTCGGGAGTCGGGGAAGCAAGTTACTCGACACCGTGATCGCCGAAATCGCAATAGGGAAAATCTTGAAAGGGATAAGGAAACGTCAGCGTTGACTGTTTTGGGCTTCGGGGATTCAAGAGACCAATCCTCGACCATTGGATTCACGAAGTTGCGAAATCCGATCTCCCAAAGTGTACAGAGGGGATCCTGTGAGAGTTTGTTGTGGGTGTAGATTTCTCGATAGGGAAATAGAAGAGCATTCAGATTTCTTTGGGCCAGTAGGAAAGGAAAGATCCGGTGCTGACGTGGACCTTCTGACCTGCGGGTTGTGGAGGGAGCGTGCGTCGGCGTCAGTTTGGTATCAGAGAACAGAAAGGTTCTTTGCTTTCTGTAGTAGAGAAGAAGAAAATTCACCATGCCACTAAGGAGAAGAGATAGGAAAACACCCGATCCACCAGAGGATAGGGAAATGTTGAGAAGAAGAGGTAGGAAGATGACATATCTAGCTATGGAGAGAGAGATGCATGATCTATGAGCAAGACTCGAAGACATGGAGACGGCACAAAGACGTATAGTCAGTGCTAGGGATCTTAGTGATTCCGAAGGTAAGATTGAGGCTGAACATGAAGAAGAAGTTGCAGCTGAAGATGCATCAAACGAACGTTTGATTAAAGCTATTGCAAGGATGGGTGCAAAAGCAAAAATGGACATTCCAGTTTATGAGGGAAATCTGGATGCAGAGGAGCTTCTAGACTGGATTAGAGCTCTGGACACATACTTTGACTATGAAGATGTCGAGAAAGACAAGAAAGTCAAGCATGTTGCCACAAGATTGAAGGGACATGCAGCATTGTGGTGGGATGAACTACAAGCTGACAGACGCTGCAAAGGCAAGCAGAAGATCAATAGCTAGGATAGAATGATCGCAAAGATGAAGGCGAAATTCATCCCTAGAGATTACCAGATTACTCTGTTTAGGAGAATGCAGAACCTGAGATAGAAGCTAATGACAGTGAAAGAATACACTGAGGAATTCTATAAGCTGAACATCAGGGCAGGTCATCGGGAAAGCGATGATGAAAAAGTTGCCAGATATCTGAATGGCCTGAGATATGATATCCAGGATGAGATGAGCATGGTAACCATCCGAACGGTGGAAGATGCTTATCAGATGGCTCTGAAAGTGGAAGAGAAGTTGAGACGAAAGCAGGGTAGGCCGAGGTAGAAGTCAGCCAAGAGGCAAATCAGTTGCCCAGGACAAATATTAGAATCCCAAGGAAGACTGGAAGAAACCTTAGACTCGAACTGAGAGAGGTGGAAGTTCACAGCAAGGGAAATATGTTGAACAGAGAGGACAACATACCGAGCAGAGAGGAGATTATGCGGATAACAATACTTTTCCTCGTACTAGAGGCAGAGGAAGAGAAAGAGGTGGAGTAATAACATGCTTCACATGTGGAAAGAATGGGCACAAGTCTTACGAGTGTCCAGATAAACAAAAGGAGATTGGGGAAGCTCACATCGCCGAAGCACAGAGGTGGGATGTTGAGGCAGAAGACGCTGAAGGTGGAAGATCGCTGATGATGTGAAAAGCTCTTTTGACACCAGAAAAGGAGGTGGAGAGTTCAGTCCAAAGGACTAGACTTTTCCGGACTGCTTGCAAAACCAAGGACATGGTATGCCAGGTTATTGTAGACAGTGGTAGCACGGATAATCTCGTTTCTACGGAGATGGTAGAGAAGCTGGAGCTGGAGACAATTGATCATCCAAGCCCGTATAGAATTTCGTGGCTACAAAAAGGACATCAGGTAACTGTCACTAAACAATATTTAGTTGAATTTAAGATAGTAAGATATAATGATGAAATACTCTGTGATGTCATTCCTATGGATGTTTGTCATCTATTGCTGGGTAGACCATGGCAATATGAAAAGAATGTGATTCATGATGAGAGAATGAACACATACACCCTAGAGAAGAATGGGAGGACTCACATGTTACTTCCAATTAAGGATAAGGAGGTGAAGCCAAAAGTAAGAAACACTGTACTTCTCATGAGTGCGAAGGAACTTCTTACAGAGGTTAAGAAGAAAGAAGAACTACAGTTCATTGCGGTCAGGAAACCGAAGATTGTTTTGACCAGCACGAAAGTGGATGATTTACCAGAAGAAATTCAGGAACTGCTAGAAGAGTTCGCTGATATAGTAGTGGACGAATTACCTCATTTGTTACCACCGATCAGGAGTGTGAGTCATCATATTGATCTCATACCAGGAGCCAGTTTTACAAACAAATCCGCATACAGATTGACGCCGCAAGAAAATGAAGAGGTTAAGAAACAAGTCTAGGAGTTGTTGGACAAAGTTTTGGTTAGGGAAAGCTTGAGTCCATGTGTTGTTCCAACAATACTCAGTCCGAAAAAAGACAGAGGCTGGAGGATGTGTATTGACTCGAGGGAGATTAAAAAGATAACCATCAGGTACATATTTCCATTTCCAAGGATGGATGATCTGATGGATTGCTTGAGTGGAGCAAAGCATTTTTCAAAGATTGATTTGAAAAGCGGTTATCATCAAATCCGCATGAGGGAAGGTGATGAATGGAAGAAAACATTCAAAACAAACGAAGGGTTGTATGAATGGCTTGTTATGTCGTTTGTCTTAACAAATGCACCAAGTACCTTCATGAGGTTGATGAACGAATTCCTGAGGGAGTTCATCGGAAAATTTGTTATCGTATATTTGGATGACATACTGGTTTACAGTAAAATAGTGGTAGAGCATCTGAAGCATTTGGCTATAGTGATGCAGAAGCTACAGCAGGAGAATTTGTTGATAAACATGAAAAAGTCCTCATTCATGAAGACAGAGCTCATTTACTTGGGATTTGTTATTTCTGCAGATGAGTTGAGGATGGATCCAGATAAGGTGGAGGTAATTAAGAATTGGCCATCACCGAAGAATATTTTTGAGGTGAGAAGTTTTCACGGATTGGCTAGTTTCTACCGAAATTTCATTAGAAATTTGAGTGGAATTAGTGCAGCGATGATGGATACAGTGAAGAAAAGACACAAGTCTTTTCACTGGACAGAAGAGGCCAAGAAGAGTTTTAATCTGTTGAAGAGGAAGATTACGGAACAACCAGTTCTGGTGTTGTCGAATTTTCGAAAGACATTTCAAGTGAAATGCGATGCAAGTGGGTTTGCTATCGGGGCATTCTTGAGTCAAGAAGAAAGACCAGTAGCGTACTTCAGCGAGAAGTTGAATGAGGCGAAGGAGAAATAATCCACATATGATAAGGAATTTTATGCTATCATCCAGGGATTAAAGAAATGGAGGCATTACTTGATCCCGAAAAAATTTGTCTTATACAGTGACAATCATGCATTGTAGTTTGTGACTCAACAGGAGAAGTTGAATCATAGACATGTCAAATGGGTAGAGTATATGAAGAATTTCACTTATGTGATTAAACATATTTCTAGTACTGCTAACAAAGTTGTTGATGCTTTGAGTAGGAAGTGTTTGTTGTTGCAGGAGTTTAGATTCAGAACGTTAGGTTTTGATGATCTCAGGGACATGTACGCAGATGATCATGATTTTAAGGCAGCATATGAAGCAACTGAGAATCCAATTCTCAGGGATAGAAGCCAATGGGTAGAGTACATGATCCAGGAAGGATTGTTGTTTAAGGGAAATCAGTTGTGTATTCCGAAATTCTCCATGAGGGAGAATCTGCTGAAGGAGAAACACAGTGGAGGACTGGCAGGACATTTTGGTCACGACAAGACATTCACAAAGCTGAATGAGTCATATTTTTGGCCGGGAATGCGAGCAGATGTCAAGAGATTTGTGGACAGATGCAGAATTTGTCAACATTCGAAGGGAAGAAGACAGAATGCAGGATTCTATCAACCATTTCCCATACCAGAAAGGCTGTGGGATGCAATTAGCATGGATTTCATATTGGGGTTGTCGAGAAAACAAAGAGGTTTTGATTCAATCTTTGTGGTGGTGGATAGATTTTCCAAGATGGCACACTTCATTCCATGTTAGAAGACTAGTGACGCAACTCACATTGTGAATCTGTTTTTCAAAGAGGTCATTTGACTTCACGGTTTTCCAAGGAGCATAGTTTTGGATCGAGATACAAAGTTCATAGGGCATTTTTGGAGGACCTTATTGTAGGGGCCGAAGAGATTAAAAACATCAATTTATTTATTAAACTTCATAACAGAATAATATTCTTCATAATAATAACTTTGTTAACTTAAATTTAACAACATATAATAAATTTAATAACTGATTAAAACAATTGCAAAATTTGAAATACCTGAACCTGATGCTATTAACCTCTGTTTGTCCGTCGCTTGGCTCCTTGACCGCTTCTGCAAAACACTGCCCAAAACCTAGTTCCTCCCTGCCAACTAGGTAACTCCCTAGCTCCAGGATATCAACGGATATCCTGGCCCCCGTGCCCAAAACCTCCAGCAACCCCGGTGCACTGATACAATCCTACTCCATAATTTCACTTCTCTCTACAAATCCTGAGCTTCCAAAATTCATCCCCCAACCTCCGTAGAATGCCTCCTGTCCACCTCCTTCCCTTCCTTATCCCTCCTTCACCGACTTCCCCGCCTCATTTACTCCCTACCTAACTCATTTATTACCTCCTTATCCTCCCGTCGTTAATGCCCCTTATCCCTCCTTTATTATTTTATCCTCATGTATTTAATATGTTATCCCTTGTTGGATACATAACTTAATTTATCAATATAGTTTATTATCCTCCTTTTATTTCTTTACCTTATTTATTAATGAATTAATTAATACTTAAATTAATCATTAACACTCATGAATAACTAATTAATAATAATTAATTAGTAAATGTTATTTTAAGAAATAATTAAGGTTTAGCTAATCTTTTAGGACAATTATATTATTAAATTAATTATAATTAATTATCATATACATCTATTTAAGCAGGGTCGTTACACTTATGGAAGAAGCTGAGAACTATCTTATCATTTAGTTTTTCTTATCATCCTCAGACGGATGGACAGATAGAAGTGCTGAACAGAAGTCTGGGAGACTTGTTGAGGAGCCTGGTGATAGAACACCACAGCCAGTGGGACCACATATTACCACAGGCAAAGTTTGTGTATAATGACTCAGTTAACAGGAGCACAGGGCAGAGTCCATTTAAGGTTGTCTATGGTGTTGGCGACGGAAGTCACTCCTGGATTGCAGCAGGAGAAGATCCCGATGCCCATCAGTTTATGTCACGATTTGTGTATGAAAGGGGTGATTGAATGAAAGTAAACTCGGACGATATTGTTTCAACTCCGAAACTAGGCCAGGCATGCATGGGCAAGTGAGGTCTTATACATACTCCAGACAATGAGTTGTAGTAAGGGTGAATAGGGGGAAGACTTGTATCAGAGAGATGCAAAGGTCTGTTGTCAACATCGGGTTTCTAGCAGACTGTAGGAGAATGCATTTAAACGCGAGATCTTCTTACATTCAAATGCAAAAAAATAGAGAATACAATAGTGCCACAATAAATCCTTTATCATAACACGACTGCAATAATTCATGTGAATCAGTCAATCATGAACTCCCTCAGTATGCGATGAAAACTCAATGGAATAAGGAAACTGTCTTTCATTAAACAAGAAATCTTACATACAGATGCATAACCAGAGAACTAGAGTGTCTGTTAAAACATTACAATCGGAAGCTTCACTCTACCATCCATGGCTTGAAAAATGTCAAAACTAAGTACATATACCCCTAAACATTTGCCCAACAGAGGCCTATTGGACTTTCGGATGAGGAGTCTCTTCAATCAAATCTGGCCTACACTCCTCTGTCATACGCCATCTTAATTCTGCATGGCTCACGCCAGGGGGTAGTTGAGCCCTTAAATGCTGAATTAGCATGCGCAGGCTTTCCTGGCGAGTGGAGGACTCGGCGTGGCTTCCATGAAAAGAACCAGTACAAAAGACCATCTCAGGCAGGCTTTCGGCTGGGACACCCATACTTTGCAATTAATGAGTGAGGGGAGGTTTCAACCACCCTCTTTCTTCTTCATTCATTCCTAGCAGGTATCGGGATCTAGATTACGTCGAACCGACATCTGGAGAACACAATGCCCCCTTCTGAAACTCAATTTAGCACTTTTGGCCTCCCCTTTGTACAGTCCCTTTTACTTTCTCAAGTGACCATGGGTCGTGACCCTACGTCTATCTTCCAGAGTTCTTTCAGCGTCTCGGGGTTCATGGATATGAAGGAGCAAGTCTTCTTTCTTCCAAATCGCGATGGGCGAAATGCCGGGAGGACCTAATCACACACCACGTGTTCATCCAAGATGAATGGCTAAGATCACTCTCGGTGCTTTGGGGCCGGTCTCATTGAATGATAAACATTAGCACCCCTCCTTTAGGCCTGCGCCTTTGTGACCAGGCGCCAAAACCATGAGCCTAATTCTGGGCGTTTTCGGCGTTTCGGGATTCAAGGTTTCGGGAGGTGCAAAGACAAGGTGTGCTTACCCCTTGAACTTTCGAATGTTGACGTGACACGGATGTGCGTCGGGTGCCCTTTAGATGAACGGCCCATATAGTATTCGCTATTATAAAAGGGGGGTTTCCCCCATTTACAGGCTCGCTTGATGTGACCTGGTGCTGGGATCGTGGGCTTGGCTCCAAAGGTGCTTTCGGCGTTTCACCGATCAACAATTTCAGCTGTAAAGAATGGGAGGCTCCTCGTCTCCCGAAACACTGACTGACTGCCACCTATCTCAACTGGATTGGAAAACCCAGATTTGCCTTGAACTATTGGCGCTATCCTTCATGCTAAATCTCGGGCAACTTGGCAGCCCCGAAATCTCGATGCACGTCGATCAGTTTTGTAGGTGGATCCCGGCTACTGACATCAAAACTTCGCCCACTCGCTTGACTTGTGATAAAAAAAGAGATTCTCCCGCGTTGCACTGGGGCGCTTCCCGTGTAACCTGCAGACCTGGGTATTTTTTAGCCCAAGACAAATAATGTTGCTAACATTAGGCTCCATGGGGGATAGAGTCATCCATGTGATGCTCTAAGAACTCATTCTGCAGTTTCAGTGCCTTGCTATTGGGCTATGGAGTCATTTACTAAGCAGAAAATATACAAACAGAAAATGAATAAAGAACTAAAGGACAATATTTACAAACAAAGGAGCCGTCTAAGGCTCAAACAAAACATTTCTTCAGAAAATGCCCATTTATTGGGTTGTTGAAAACCTCTTCACCCTCCAGATCGTGCAGCTGGTACGTATTGTTTGAGAAGACCTCGGAGATTTTGAAGGGGCCGATCCAGAGGGCATCAAACTTGCTATGTTTTCCCTTATCCTATCTGGGTGCATCCCACTTAAGTACCAAATCCCTAATCTCGAACTCCTTCTTCCTGACCTTCCTGTCAAAAGCCTATTTGACCCTTTGTTGATGGCTATGAGTTGTGTCCCTCACCTGTTCCCTGATCTGTTGTACTTCTACTATCTGATGAATCCTTTTGATCATATGATCCAACTCTCCTTCATAATCTTGAAAGAAATTTGCCACAGGTAAGGCGAGCTGAGTGGGAAAAACCGCCTCTGTTCCGTAAACCGGCTGAAAAGGTGAGGTGCCCAGGGATTTCTTCGTTGTCACCCGATTAGCCCATAAAGAAAATTTCAACTTCGAGTCCCAGGCCCTTTTGTTGTCCTTTAATAGTCTTTTGATGATCTTTATCAGGCCCTTGTTGGAGGACTCTGCTAAACCATTGCCTTGGGGATAGTAGGGGGTGGAGTGAATTAGCAAGATATGGAACTGCTCATAGAACTTAATGAGAGGCTCAGATTTGAAAGAAGCAGCATTATCAGTGATGATCCTGCTGGGACAGCCAAATCTGGCTATGATATCCTCCAGGAAGCTGATAATTACTTTGTGGGATGTACTTCTGGTGGGGGCAACTTCTATCCACTTGGTGAAATAATCTGTTGTAGTCAGGATCCATCTGTGTTGGCCACTTGAGGGAGGATGAATTTCCCCGATAAATTCTAGCCCCCACTGTTGAAAAGGTGTTGAAGCTATCACAGGCTTCAATGGTAGTGGCCCAAGCTATTGTTTCTCTAAGAACTTTTGGCATTTGATGCAGGCCTTGATTTCTCTACTGACATCAACGAATAAAGTGGGCCAGTAATACCCATCCCTGAGGATTTTGTGAGCTGTGGTCTTCCAGAAATTATGCCCCCCACAAAGGCCTCTGTGGAAATCAAACATAACTTTCTGGGTTTCTGGTGGGTTCAGACATCTCAGTAGCACTCCTAGAGGGTCTCTCCAGTATAAAACTTGCCCAATGAGGCAATATCTGACTGCCTTGAGCTTCAAAGCTCTTGCCTTACTTTTACACATTCCATCCAGGGGCTTCAACTCCTGCAGAAAGTACAAAATGTCATGATACCAGGCACACTCTGCCAACAATACGCCTTCCTAAGAGCGTTGACTGGGCAACTCAGCTTGCTGAACTCCTGAGAGGGTATTGATGAAACTTATGCCCAAGGCTTCGTAATTGGATTCAGCCAATAGCTTGGCTAAACCTTGCCCCTTAACCAACTTGGTGGGCTTTATTTCCAAGTCAAATTCCAGGATTCTAGCGATCCATCTGCCTCTTCTCCCATCTATATCGGGTTGCACAAGGATGTCTTTCACAGAAGCCGAAGGAACGTATGTGGTTACTTTTGAGTGCAAGACATAGACTCTGAAAGCTTTGAGAGATTTCACTAAGGCATAGGCCTATTTTTCCATGATTTCATACCTGATCTTTGCATCTCTTAATGCCTTGCTGAACAAGGCAATGGGTTGTTCTTGTCCTTCCTTATTTTTCTGCAACAAGACCGTTGCTACTGTATCAAAAGAAGCAAAAGAGAAAATTAGGAACTCTTTGGAATAGTCAGGACTGATCAACACAGGTGCCTCAATCAATGCCCTTTTTATTTGGATAAAATATTCCCTGGGTTTAGCGGTCCATTTCACTTCATTTCCCTTTCTGAGCATGGCTGTGATGTGTTTCACCAACTCAGCAAAATTTGAGACGAATCTCCTCAAGAAATTTATCTTCCCCAAAAAGGCCTGAACTTCCTTCTTGGATCTAGGAAGTGACAGGGTCTGAATTGCCTCTACCCTACTAGGATCGATCCGCACTCCCTCTGCTGATACTATATGGCCTAATAACTTCCCCTCCTTCATAGCAAACAAATATTTCTTGGGGTTTAGGGATAGGCCAAACCTACGACACTTCAGAAAAACTTTCCTCAAGTGGCAGCAGTGAAATACCTTCCAATGCTTGACGTTATCTGGTATAGAGGGCCTATATCTTATTTCAACATCATACTTGGCCATAGGCAGCAGAGGAACTTTGAGCAAACTAGATGAGACAGCTAAAGAATCGGCTGAAGCATTCTCCCCCCTCAGAATGAAAGAAATGTTAAAGGCCAAGAAGAAATTGTCAATCAGGTCCCATACCTCATTTCTATAATTCCTTAGCCGGGGATTATTAGCACGATAAGCATTTATGACTTGCTGAATAATCAACTCAGCATCTCCAAATATTGCTATTTCTTTAATTCCCATTTCCTTTGTGGCCCTCATACCCAGAAAAAGAGCTTCATACTCCACCACATTGTTGGTGGTTTTGAACTCCAGCTTGTATGAGAGGGATATGGTCTCTTGAAAAGGTGATATGAAAACCACCCCAACGCGAGTGCCTTTGCTAGAAGAAGCTCCATCGAAAAACATCTTCCACACGGAGGGTGTTGGAGGGGGAATCAGATAATCAAGACTAGGATGCTTTCTGACTTGGAAAGGGTCTTCAAGAGCATCAGTGAGCTGCAATAAGCTAGACCCCAAGTCCGTGTCAAGTGCAAAGATGGGGTGATTGGTGGGATTTGCTTCATCACTAACAATGTAGGCCAACTGAGCTTCTCTATATAACCTCCTTTGTTCCCCTCCGAAGACTGGGATGGTGGCATACATAAGATCCATCTGTAATGTTCCCCCAAGATTTTTAATCTAAGATCTAGACAACAGCATGCAAAATTTGGGGGGAATGTCAGCTACCAAAATATCCATCACCACACTCTTCATGGGCAGCTGAAAAAAAGAAAACACCAGGTCTTTGATGACTCCTAGACACTGCACTCTTCTTGAATCAAAAGAGTACAAATCATGATAAGTTTTTGTCACCTCCAGTCCCAATTCTTCCATTACTATTTTGGGCATAAGGTTATGGGAAGCCCTTGAATCCATGAGGCAGTTATGCAGCACTTTATCATGTATATTCATGGATGTGTAGAAGGGAGGGGATGAACCATATCTATCTTCTACCATGGGCCCTAGGACAACTGCTGGATTTTCATCTTGAAGGTTCACTGAGTCAGAGGGAGGCTAGGGGGACTCAGATTGTAGCAACTTGGAGAGGGACCTTTTGAAATCTTCGTTTTTAACGAGTTCAGATAGGGGTACAGGAATTCTAATCTTCTAAATATCATGCTCAAAATTGAAGGAGGGGATAAGCTTAGGAGCTTCCCTTACCTCAGTGACAGGCTGCTAGGATGCTGGCGAAGCACTCTGAGTTTTCTTTTCTTTAGTAGTGGCTGCTGCAGATTTAGTAGGCCTATCTGCTATGAGGGGCTGGTCTTGGCTTTCAAAGTCTCCTTCTTTCTTTCTTGACCTGAGATTGTATCTGTTAGAGGTGTGACCATCCCTTTCTCCCTTACCTAACTCATAGATTTGGATGTTCATCAGGGATTTTTCATATGCAGACTGAGTCAAATGGCGAAAAGGAGGAGCTTCTTCAACACAATGAATTTCGAGGTCGAACTCGACTATCTCCTCCCCTCCTTCATGAGTAACCAGGTTATTCTGGATAGGGGTTTGAATCCTTTGATCTTCTCTGTCTTTTTCCCTTTGTTCCCTTGGGAAGGCCCATGGTCCATTGTTATCAAGTCTCCTAAAACCTGTACCATCAGCATTCTGTGGATTTCTGTACATGGGCTTCCCTTCTAACTCCCACCTTTCCATTCTAGCAGAAAGTGACTTTAGTATTCTAGTTGTCTCATATGCCTAAAGGGGAAGGGGAGAGGAGTTGGATGAGGAAGCTTCAGGCCTCTGCTTGGATATGTTTCTACCAGCAGTGTTCCTGAGTCGGTCAATAGCCAATATATTAGATTCTACCTCCACGGCTGCATCTTGCATATGGGCCAAAGTAGTGGCTCTTGTTTCCCTCAACAGGAGGCAGAAATCGGGATCAAAGGTGCTAGCATAAGTGATCTTTGCATAAACTTCGGAGGGTTTTATCTCAGTAGGGATTTTGTTGTACATTTTATTAAATCTGTTGGACAAGTCGGAGACAGACTCTCCTTCCTTTCTCTTCAAAGACCCAATGTAGTGTACCCTTTCACTACCGAGGTTTCCAAACCTCTCAGTTACCATTCTATACATGAATGATTACATAATTTGTACAGACATTATAAGCGCATGAATTTAACACAATTAAACACATTTAAATTACATAGTGAAACATATCTGGTTACTGCTATAATTAAACATTCCATCGCATTCCACAGTAACTCATTTACACAGCGGAAAACATGATACATGAACAACACAACCATGCCAAATGTGATAAAAACATAATTCAGATACTTATATTTGAACAACTGTAGAATTCACCAACCA
>JASDQU010736658.1:39023-74400 GCA_032191745.1 Picea mariana | reverse complement strand
AGAACATGTTTACAATTCATTTCATATATCATGATTTGCAACGGGGCTCGGCCTTGGGGACACTACACCCAAACTCTGTCATGTAATACATGAAGTCTTTTTTATCTCCCCACTGTCTCAAAAAGGCATTATCTAAAGCTTCTATCCCATCAATAGATCTAGGAGGCAGGGCCTTGAACCATTTTCTAGCCTCGCCTTGAAGGCTATGGACAAAAATCCTCATCCATACGTCTGCATGCATGATGACATTATCATCAGTGAAACGGTAGAAGGCTTCTAGGTGTTCTTCTACAGTTATATCCCCCTCACCTGTAAACTTGGGCAGCTGCTTGAGGTAACCATATGTTGGGAGGGTGTTGAGAGGCTGCAGTAGCATGAGGGGAGCATACCTAGCAGCTACAATGGCCTCCATTATGGTCATAGGGGGATTTTCTCATGCCATAGGGATATTGTGTGGAGGAGAACTCAGAGGAGAAGGAGCTCGAAAAGGGGATATTGAGGATGATCTTCTAAGGGGAGTGGGAAACAATAGGGGATTTAGGGAGAAGGCTAGGGATCTTAGGTCGGCTGATGTTTCTCTTCACCTAAAAGCGATAACAATAACAAGAGGAGGAGCGGTAAAGCCAGGAGTGGGGAAATATTCTGTGGTCCTGGGTCTATGCCAAGGTGCAGCTTCAGGAGAAATGGGAGTGACAAGGATTTCTCCCTCTAATCCCAGACCAGGGGGGGAAACCTCAACAGGAACACTCCCGAAATTCAGGAAATGGGAAACTTCAGAAAGCGGTCTGCTAGGAAACTAAGGAGGAGAAAATGGAGTTCTTATAGAAGGAGATGGCGGATTACCTGGTTCAGCGGCGATAGCTTCTCTTTTAGAGTCCTTTCCTTTTCCAAGGACCACCTCCCGATCAGTCTCAGGTGTAGCTAGAGGCAGCTGTGGATGGGACCGCGTGTGTCTGCCTTTGAAAGCCACAATTGACATGGCAGGTTCACCCCAGTCGAGTTGTCACAATGGAGTCACCAGGTGCACAGTAGCAATATTCAAGGGCTCTGATGCCTGATGCACCTTCAGAATCAGTAGCTCAATGTCGTTCAATCCGAGGGAAGATTTTCAACTTCGTCCCCAGCAACGGCGCCATAAATGTTGGTGACGGAAGTCACTCCTGGATTGCAGGAGGAGTAGAGCCCGACGCCCATCAGTTTATGTCACGATTTATGTATGAAAGGGGTGATCGAATGGAAGTAAACTCGGACGATATTGTATGAACTCTGAAACTAGGCTAGGCATGCATGGGCAAGTGAGGTCTTATACATACTCCAGACAGTGAGTTGTAGTAAGGGTGAGTAGGGGGAAGACTTGTATCAGAGAGATGCAAAGGTCTATTGTCAACATCAGGTTTCTAGTAGACTGTAGGAGAATGCATTTAAACGCGAGATCTTCTTACATTCAAACGTAGAAAACCAGAGAATATAATAGTGCCACAATAATTCCTTTATCATAACACAACTGCAATAATTCATGTGAATCAGTCAATCATGAACTCCCTCAGTATGAGATGAAAACTAGATGGAATAAGGAAACTTTCTTTCATTAAACAAGAAATCTTACATACAGATGCATAACCAGATAACTAGAGTGTCTGTTAAAACATTAAAATCGGGAGCTTCGCTCTACCATCCATGGCTTGAAAAATGTCAAAACTAAGTACATATACCCCTAAACATTTTCCCAACAGAGGCCTACTGGACTTTCGGGACGAGTCTCTTCAATCAAATCTGGCCTACACTCCTCTGTCATACGCCACCTTAATTTTGCATGGCTTGTGCTAGGGGGTAGATGAGCCCTTAAATGTTAAATTAGTGTGCGCAGGCTTTCCTAGCGAGTCGAGGACTCGGCGTGGCTTCCATGAAAAGAACCAATACAAAAGACCATCTTGGGCAGGCTTTCGGCTGGGACACCCATACTTTGTAATTAATGAGTGAGGGGAGGTTTCAACCACCCTCTTTCTTCTTCATTCATTCCCAGCAGGTATCAAGATCTAGATTACATCGAACCGGCATCTGGAGAACACATTGCCCCCTTTTGAAACTCAACTCAGTGCTTTTGGCCTCCCCTTTGTACAGTCCCTTTTACTTTCTCAAGTGACCACGGGCCGTGACCCTACATCTATCTTCCATAGTGCTTTCGGCATCTCGGGGTTCGTGGATATGAAGGAGCAAGTCTTCTTTCTTCGAAATTGAGATGGGAGAAATGTCGTGAGGACCTAATCGCACACCATGTGTTCATCCAGGATGAATGGCTAAGATCACTCTCTGCGCTTTGGGGCCCGTCTCATCGAATGATAAACATTAGCGCCCCTACTTTAGGCCTGCTCCTTTGTGACTAGGCGCCAAAACCACGAGCCTAATTCTGGGTGTTTTTGGCGTTTCGGGATTCGAGGTTTCGGGAGGTGCAAAGACAAGGTGTGCTTACCTCTTGAACTTTCGAATGCCGACGTGACACGGATGTGCGCCGCACGCCCTTCAGATGAACGGCCCGGATAGTATTCGCTATTATAAATGGGGGGCTGCCCCCATTTAGAGGCTCGCTTGATGTGACCTGGTGCTGGGATCGTGGGCTTGGCTCCAAAGGTGCTTTCGACGTTTCGCCGATCGACAATTTCAGCTGTAAAGAATGGGAGGCTCCTCGTCTCCCGAAACACCGATCCCCGATACGTCGACTGACTTCCACCTGTCTCAACTAGATCGGACAACCCAGATTTGCCTTGAACTATTGGCGCTATCCTTTGTGCTAAATCCCGGGCAACTTGGCAGCCCTGAAATCCCGATGCACGTCGATCAGTTTTGTAGGTGGATCCCGGCTCCTGACATTAAAACTTCGCCCGCTCGCTTGACTTGTGATCGGAAAAGAGATTCTTCCGCGTTGCGCTGGGGCGCTTCCCGTGTAACCTGCAGACCTGGGTATTTTTTAGCCCAAGACAAATAATGTCGCTAACATATGGCATGCAGTCGAGAGGAATTTCTGATCTGAGGGATTCAAAATAGACTGCCACTAGGAGCGCTAGTGCAGAAGAATTCGCAGAGGCGATGAAAGAACTTCACAGCCAAGTGAAGGAGCGATTGCAGAATTCAAGCCAGGAATACAAGCGTAGAGAAGATCAGCACAAAAGACAACTTCAGTTTGAGGTTGGTGACTTGATTCTGGTACATTTGAGAAAAGAAAGGTTCCCGAGAGGAACATATAATAAATTGAAGATGAAGAAAATCGGACCATTTCGGGTCTTAAGAAAATTTGGGGCGAATGCTTATGAGATTGAATTACCAGATGAGATCGGAATTTCTCCGATATTCAATGTCTCGTATTTGTACCCATATAAGGCTGGGGAAGCAGGAGCAAAAAATGAGCAGCCAGACGTTCAGTGGAAGAAGCACATGCCAGTTGCAGATAAGCCGCAGATGGAGTGCATACTGGACAAAAAAGTGAGCAAGAAGACCAGGTGGAAAGAATACTTTGAATAGTTGGTCAAGTGGAAGGGCCATCCAGTTGAATATGCCAGATGGGAGAAAGAAGCAAAGATCCAGGAGCATGGACAAACCGTGCGTGAGCTCATGGACAGAAGCCCATGAAATTTTCAAGCAAGGGAGTATGATGCAGGAGCATCGCTAACATCAAGCGAGCCAGCGCGGAAGCAAAAAGACAGTTGGACAAGCGCTAGCGCAAATTTTTGAAATTACCTTAAAGTTGATGCGCAATCTTAAATGAAGTCATTAAGAAGGAGCGCACTTGTATAATGTAAATGGACCTTGAGCGATTTGCTCTCGTCCTTAGTAGGTAGAAGGAATATAGTAGTTAATGTAAAGTAGGTAGAATTGAATGAGTAGATTAGATAGTTTTAGAGCACAAGAGGGAAACGGGATATAGACACCCTCATTGTGTATTGTAAGATTAGATTGAAGCATAAGCATTAGAGTGTGTGAAGAGCATAGAAGAGAAGCAGAGAGATGTGTAGCAAACTCCATGTACAGAAGTTCTGAATTAATACAAAGAAAGTTGTGCTTCAGACTCATGGTGTTCTTATATTCTCTGTGTATGCATCTTTGAATGTTATGCTCTTGAATGTTTTACTCTTTCTGTCATGCAATTTCTTTTAGGCTATGTATGAATGATTTCTTATTGAATTTCTGAAATCTGAGAGGAAAGAGTAATGGAATGAGTTTCAATTGTTTTTCTGTCTGAGTGAAAGATTTCCTGCAAGGAGTGCAGTTGAATTGTCCGCAAGGAGTGCGTTGACAAAGGGTTCAGACAGTTAGCTTTTGTTCTCATTCACGCATAAGTGAATTCAGACACAGGAGCCGTGCAAGGAGTGCACAAACCAAGTGAAGCTTTAGGGTTGCAAACTTGAGAGAAGAAGTTAGAGACTGCTGCTGCAATGAGTGCGCGCAAGAAGTTCTAAAAGACTCGAAGTTTGGGAAAGCTCAGGAGGAATTAGACCTTCGAAGGAGTCGCAGGAAGGTAGGAGCCAAGTATTTGAAAGTTTTGTAAGAAGGCATAGTGACGAGAGGCCGCAGAAGGAAGAGTTCTCAGAGGAAGAATGGATGGTCGAGATTCTCTGAGGAGGATCCGAAAATTTCTGTGGACTGTCAGATCTCACGGAGAAGCAGGGGATTTACCGCAAGTATTCTTAAGGGTTCAAAGATCAGGAGGAGTAGGACCGCAGATCCAAGCCATAAGGGCCGTTGGATTTACCCGGAGATTCCATATTGGGTTTTTGTGGGTGGAAGTCCCATAAACATTGCAACGGGAATCGCGATATCCCGGAAGTTAAAGGGATTGTGTGGGTCACGGAGGAGTTAGAGAGAGGACAGGTGACACTCAATTGACACGGAGTCAAACTCCGTTGACCATTTCGGGGAATCGTGGAGTGAAGTTCCGAAACATTTTCATTAGGATTCGCGATATTGCAAAGTCTGAAATGTCGATGAAGTGAGTGGCGTTGAATAGCCAAAACTCATGAGTTTATCAGAGTATCGCCAATTCGGGATTCGGGAGTCAAGGAAGCAAGTTACTCGACACCGCGATCACCGAAATCCTGATAGGGAAAATCCCAAAAGGGATAAGGAAAGGTCAGCGTTGACTGTTTTGGGCTTCGTGGATTCAAGAGACCAACGCTGGACCATTGGATTCGCGAAGTTGTGAAATCTGATCTCCCAAAGTGTAAAGAGGGGATACCGTGAGAGTTTGTTGTGGGTGTAGATTTCCCGATAGGGAAATATAAGAGCGTTTAGAGTTCTTTGGGGTAGTAGGAAAGGAAATATCCTGTGCTGACGTGGACCTTCTGACCTGTGGGTTGTGGAGGGAGCGTGCGTTGGCGTCAGTTTGGTATCAGAGCATAGAAAGGTTCTTTGCTTTCTATAGCAGAGAAGAAGAAAATTCACCATGCCGCCAAGGACAAGAGATAGGAAAACACCCGATCCACCAGAGGATAGGGAAATGCTGAGAAGAAGAGGTAGGCAGATGATAGATCCAGCTATGGAGAGAGAGATGTGTGATCTACGAGAAAGACTTGAAGACATGGAGACAACACAAATACGTATAGTCAGTGGTGGGTATCTTAGTGATTTCGAAGGTGAGATTGAGGCTAAACATGAAGAAGAAGTTGCAGCTGAAGATGCATCAAATGAACGTTTGATTAAAGCTATTCCAAGGATGGGTGCAAAAGCGAAAATGGGCATTCCAATTTATGAGGGAAATTTGGATGCAAAGGAGCTTCTAGACTGGATTAGAGCTCTGGACACATACTTTGACTATGAAGATGTCGAGGAAGACAAGAAAGTCAAGCATGCTGTCACAAGATTGAAGGGACATGCAGCATTGTAGTGGGATGAACTACAAGCTGATAGACACTGCAAAGGCAAGCAAAAGATCGAGAGCTGGGATAGAATGATCGCAAAGATGAAGGTGAAATTCATCCCTAGAGATTACCAGATTACTCTATTCAGGAGAATGCAGAACCTGAGACAGAAGCTGATGACAGTGAAAGAATACACTGAGGAATTCTATAAGTTGAACATCAGGGCAAGTCATCAGGAGAGCGATGATGAAAAAGTTTCCAGATATCTGAATGGCCTGAGATATGATATCCAGGATGAGATGAGCATGGTAACTATTCGAATGGTGGAAGATGCTTATCAGATGGCTCTGAAAGCGGAAGAGAAGCTGAGCCGAAAGAAAGGTCAGAGAGGCCGAGGTAGAAGTCAGCCAAGAGGAAAATCAGTTGCCCAGGACAAATATCAGAAGCCCAAGGAAGACTGGAAGAAACCTCAGACTTGAACTGAGAGAGGTGGAAGTTCACAGCGAGGGAAATATGTTGAATAGAGAGGACAGCATACCGAGCAGAGAGGAGATTATGCGGATAACAATACTTTTCCTCATACTAGAGGCAGAGGAAGAGGAAGAGGTGGAGTAATAACATGCTTCACATGTGGAAATAATGGGCACAATTCTTACGAGTGTCCAGATAAACAAAAGGAGATTGGGGAAGCTCACATCGCCGAAGCACAGAGGCGGGATGTTGAGGCAGAAGATGCTGAAGGCGGAAGATCGTTGATGATGCGAAAAGCTCTTTTGACACCAGAAAAGGAGGTGGAGAGTTCAGTCCAAAGGACCATACTTTTTCGGACTGCTTGCAAAACCAAGGACAGGGTATGCAAGTTTATTGTAGATAGTGGTAGCATGGATAATCTTGTTTCTACGGAGATGGTAGAGAAGATGGAGCTGGAGACGATTGATCATCCAAGTCCGTACAGAATTTCGTGGCTACAAAAAGGACATCAGTTAACTGTCACTAAACAATGTTTAGTTGAATTTAAGATAGGAGGATATAATGATGAAATACTCTGTGATTTCATTCCTATGGATGTTTGTCATCTATTGCTGGGTAGACCATGGAAATATGACAGGAATGTGATTCATGATGAGAGAATGAACACATACACCCTAGAGAAGAATGGGAGGACTCACATGTTACTTCCAATTAAGGATAAGGAGGTGAAGCCAGAAGTAAGCAACACAATACTTCTCATGAGTGGGAAGGAACTTCTTACAGAGGTTAAGAAGAAAGAAGAACTACAGTTCATTGTGGTCAGGAAACCGAAGATTGTTTTGACCAGCACGAAAGTGGATGATTTACCAGAATAAATTCAAGATCTGCTGGAAGAGTTCGTTGATATAGTAGTGGACGAATTACCTCGTTCGTTACCACCAATCAGGAGTGTGAGTCATCATATTGATCTCATACCAGGAGCCAGTTTTCCAAACAAAGCTGTGTACAGATTGACGCCGCAAGAAAATGAAGAGGTTAAGAGACAAGTCCAGGGGTTGTTGGACAAAGGTTTCTTCAGGGAAATCTTGAGTCCATGTGTTGTTCCAACAGTACTCAGTTTGAAGAAAGACGGAGGCTGGAGGATGTGTATTGACTCAAGGGAGATTAACAAGATAACCATCAGGTACAGATTTCCATTGCCAAGGATGGATGATCTGATGGATTTCTTGAGTGGAGCAAAGTATTTTTCAAAGATTGATTTGAAAAGTGGTTATCATCAAATCTGCATGAGGGAAGGTGATGAATGGAAGACAGCATTCAAAACAAATGAAGGGTTGTATGAATGGCTTGTTATGCCATTTGTCTTAACAAATGCACCAAGTACCTTCATGAGGTTGATGAACGAAGTCCTGAGGGAGTTCATTATAAAATTTGTTATCTTATATTTGGATGACATACTGGTTTATAGTAAAACAGTGGCAGAGCATCTGAAGCATTTGGCTACAGTTATGCAGAAACTACAGCAGGAGAAGTTGTTGATAAACATGAAAAAGTCCTCATTCATGAAGACAGAGCTCATTTACTTGGGATTCATTATTTCTGCAGATGATTTGAGGATGGATCCAGATAAGGTGGAGGTAATTAAGAATTGGCCATCACAGAAGAATATTTTTGAGGTGAGAAGTTTTCACAGATTGGCTAGTTTCTACCGAAAGTTCATTAGAAATTTCAGTGGAATTAGTGCAACGATGATGGATACAGTGAAGAAAAGACACAATTATTTTCACTGGACAGAAGAGGCCGAGAAGAGTTTTAATCTGTTGAAGAGGAAGATTACGGAACAACCAGTTCTAGTGTTGCCGGATTTCTGAAAGATATTTCAAGTGAAGTGCGATGCAAGTGGGTTTGCAATCGGGGTAGTCCTGAGTCAAGAAGACAGACAAGTAGCGTACTTCAGCGAGAAGCCGAATGAGGCGAAGGAGAAATACTCCACATATGATAAGGAATTTTATGCTATCATCCAGGCATTAAAGAAATGGAGGCATTACTTGATCCCGAAAGAATTTGTCTTATACAATGACAATCATGCATTGTAGTTTGTGACTCAACAGGAGAAGTTGAATCAGAGACATGTCAAATGGGTAGAGTATATGCAGAATTTCACTTTTGTGATTAAACATATTTCTGGTACTGCTGACGAAGTTGTTGATGCTTTGAGCAGGAAGTGTTTGCTGTTGCAAGAGTTCAGAGTCAGAACGTTAGGTTTTGATGATCTCAGGGACATGTACACAGATGATCAGGATTTTAAGGCAGCGTATGAAGCAACTGAGAATCCCATTCTCAGGGATAGAAGCCAATGGGTAGAGTACATGATCCAGGAAGGATTGTTGTTTAAGGGCAATCAGCTGTGTATTCCGAAATGCTCCATGAGGGAGAATCTGCTAAAGGAGAAACACAGTGGAGGATTGGCAGGACATTTTGGTCACAACAAGACGTTTGAAAAGTTGAATGAGTCATATTTTTGGCCGAGAATGCGAGAATATGTCAATATATTTGTGGACAGATGCAAAATTTGTCAACATTCGAAGGGAAGAAAATAGAATGTAGGATTCTATCAACCATTTCCCATACCAGAAAGGTCGTGAGATGCAATTAGCATGGATTTCATATTGGGGTTGCCGAGAACACAAAGAGGTTTTGATTCAATATTTTTGGTGGTGGATAGATTTTCCAAGATGGCACACGTCATTCCATGTCAGAAGACTAGTGACACAACTCACATTGTGAATCTGTTTTTCAAAGAGGTCATTCGACTTCATGGTTTTCCAAGGAGCATAGTTTCGAATCGAGATACAAAGTTCATAGGGAATTTTTGGAGGACCTTATGGAAGAAGTTGAGAACTAACTTATCATTTAGTTCTTCTTATCATCCTCAGACGGATGGATAGACAAAAGTGGTGAATAGAAGTCTGGGAGACTGGTTGAGGAGCCTGGTGACAGAACACCACAGCCAGTGGGACCACATATTACCACAGGCAGAGTTTGCGTATAACGACTCAGTTAACAGGAGCACAGGGTAGAGTCCATTTCAGGTTGTCTATGGCATGCAACCGAGAGGAATTTCTTAGCTAAGGGATTCATAACAGAATGCGACTAGGAGCGCTAGTGCAGAAGAATTCGCAGAGGCGATGAAAGAAATTCACAGCCAGGTGAAGGAGCGATTGCAGAATTCAATACAGGAATACAAGCATAGAACAAATCAGCACAAAAGAAAACTTCAGTTTGAGGGTGGTGACTTGATTCTGGCACATTTGAGAAAAGAAAGGTTCCTGAGAGGAACATATAATAAATTGAAGATGAAGAAAATCGAACCATGTCGGGTCTTAAGAAAATTTGGGGTGAATGCTTACGAGTTTGAATTACCAGATGGGATCGGAATTTCTCCGATATTTAATGTCTCAGATTTGTACCCATATAAAGCTGAGGAAGCAGGAGCAGAAAATGAGCAGCCAGAGGTTCAGTGGCAGAAGCACATGCCAGTTGCAGATAAGCCACAGATGGAGCACATACTGGACAAAAGAGTGAGCAAGAAGACCAGGCGAAAAGAATACTTTGAATACTTGGTCAAGTGGAAGGGCCATCCAGTTGAAGATGCCAGCTGGGAGAACGAAGCAAAGATCCAGGAGCATGGAAAGACCGTGCGTGAGCTCATGGACAGGAGCCCATGAAATTTTCAAGCGAGGGAGTATGATGCAGGAGCATCGCTAACATCAAGCAAGCTAGCGCAGAAGCAAAAAGACAGTTGGACAAGCGCCAGCGCAAATTTTTGAAATTACCTTAAAGTTGATGGGCAATCTTAAATGAAGTCATTAAGAAGAAGCGCACTTGTATAATGTAAATGGACCTTGAGCGATTTTCTCTCGTCCTTAGTAGGTAGAAGGCATTAATAGTAGTTAATGTAAAGTAGGTAGAATTGAATGAGTAGATTAGACAGTTTTAGAGTGCAAGAGGGAAACGGGATATAGACACCCTCATTGTGTATTGTAAGATTAGATTGAAGCATAAGCATTAGAGTGTGTGAAGAGCATAGAATAAAAGCAGAGAGCTGTGTAGCAGACTCCATGTACAAAAGTTCTGAATTAATACAAAGAAAGTTGTGATTCAGACTCATGGTGTTCTTATATTCTCTGTGTATGAATCTTTGAATGTTATGCTCTTGAATGTTTTACTCTTTCTATCATGTAATTGATTTTAGGCTATGTATGAATGATTTCTTATTGAATGTCTAAAATCTGAGAGGAAAGAGTAATGGAATGAGTTTCAATTGTTTTTCTGTCTGAGTGAGAGATTTCCTGCAAGGAGTGGAATTGTCCACAAGGATTGCGTTGACAAAGGGTTTAGACAGTTATCTTTTGTTCTCATTCACGCAGAAGTGCATTCAGACATAGGATGCGTGCAAGGAGTGTGCAAGCCAAGTGAAGCTTCAGGGTTGCGAACCTGAGAGAAGAAGTTAGAGACTGTTGTTGCAAGGACTGCGCACAAGAATTTCTAAAAGACTCGAAGTTTGGGAAAGCTCGGGAGGAATTAGACCTTCGAAGGAGTCGTAGGAAGGTAGGAGCCAAGTACTTGAAAGTTTTGTAAGAAGGCATAGTGACGAGAGGCCACAGGAGGACGAGCTCTCAGAGGAAAAACGAACGGTCAAGATTCTCTGAGGAGGATCCATGAATTTCCGTGGACCGTTAGATCTCACAGAGAAGCAGGGGAGTTACCGCAAGTATTCCTAAGGGTTCAAAGCTCAGGAGGAGTAGGACCGCAGATCCAATCCATAAGGGCCGTTGGATTTACCTGGGGATTCCATATCGGGTTTTCGTGGGTGGAAGTCCCGTAAAAATTGCAACGAGAATCGCGATATTCTGAAACGTGATATCCCACAATTTAAAGGGATTGTGTGGGCCACAGAGGAGTTAGAGAGAGGACAGGTGGCACTCAAATGACACGGAGTCAAACTCCATTGACCGTTTCGGGGAATCGTGGAGTGAAGTTCCGAAACATTTGCATTAGGATTCGCGATATTGCGAAGTCCGAAATGCCGATGAAGTGAGTGGTGTTGAATAGTCAAAACTCGTGAGTTTATCGGAGTATCGCCAATTCGGGATTCGGGAGTTGGGGAAGCAAGTTACTCGACACCGCGATCGTTGAAATCACGATAGGGAAAATCCCAAAAGGGATAAGGAAAGGTCAACGTTGACTGTTTTGGGCTTCTGGGATTCAAGAGACCAACGCTCGACCATTGGATTCACGAAGTTGCGAAATCCAATCTCCCAAAGTGTAAAGAGGGGATCCCGTGAGAGTTTGTTGTGGGTGTAGATTTCCTGATAGGGAAATAGAAGAGTGTTCAGAGTTCTTCGGGCCAGTAGGAAAGGAAAGATCATGTGCTGACGTGGACCTTCTGACCTGCGAGTTGTGGAGGGAGCGTGCATTGGTGTCACCTATTCTCGAGCTCCAACCTGAAGGAAGATACAACTCCTTGGTTCTCTGGCTCCAACCAGAAGGAGAGGTTGCAACCCCCTAGGTTCTCCAGCTACAACCGGAAGGTGGCTACAACCACCTGTTCTTACCCCGTCCTGTCGCCCTGAAATATAAGTGTAGACCAATTTTCATAGACTCTGCCACTATCATAAAATCTGTCACTGTCACTCTCATTGTCACTATCACTGCCACTTTCACTACCATTGTCATCAATACTCAACATGGATCATATACCAAATACTCCTCTCAACTAGATTTCCAACAAACACATGCCTCAACAAAGCATGCACCAAGATCACCATTTACCATCACAAGATATGTACTTCAACCATGTACCAACCATGCATCAACCTGTACTTCAACCATGTACCAACCATGCACATCAACAATGTACATCAACTTGTATCATAAACCTATAACACAACTAGTGCATCAACCATACACAAAATCATGTACCATATCGTATACCATAAACCATATACCATGAAATGTATCTCATATACCATATCAAGCATCAATCATGTACCTGATCCAAATTTTAAGGGGGTATATGGTCTAAATTCGGATGCAAAAGTCATAAATCTATAAAGCTAATAGATTTCCAATGTGGACCAAGGAGATGCCCACCTCCTCATTAATTAATTGGGATAACATGTTGCCCATAAGGGTAAAAGAGAGTCCCACCTCTCTGTTAGCACCAGAAGTCACCCCTGGATTGTGGCAGAGGTAAGCCTGATACCCATTAGAGTTTTATGTCACAGGTTGGCATAAAAGGGTCAAATGGACGCAGGCCTAAGAGAATATCGCTTTAAATCAGAATCCTAGACCAGGCAAAGCATAAGCAAGTGAGGTATTGATCTAACTCCAGTCAGGAAGTTGAGTTTAAAATGAGCAGAGGGAAGACTTGATGAGAAAATGTAAGGTTCTGCTATGGGCATCCAGTCTTCCAGCAGCCTAAGGAAGAAAATATTCAAGAGTGAGATCCTCTCAAACCCAAAGCTTCAGACACTAAATTACTCACTAATATGTGTCTAAACGACACAACCAACACGATGATCAAACCTTCATCACAATGCTAATGTTGCAGCTCGACTGGATCCTCTAATTCTGAGATACTCAGTATAAGAGGGGGAAAAGATAACATGAAAGACTGATTAAAACTGGTGAAAATATTGCAACGATCAAACCTACATCACAACAACATTACAACCCTCGACTGTATTTTCCAATTCCGAGTGTCTTAACACAACGTTTACAAAGAGATGGAGAAGAGTTGACTTTCATTAAACAAGAAGTCCCAAATACATAGCATAACCAGAGAACCAGAGGCCTCGTTAAAACTTTACAATTGGGAGCTCAGCTCAACCATCGACCCTTCGCAAAATATAAAAACTAAGTATATATACTCAAAAAAGTCTTGCTCCCTACGGAAACGCATTCTGATCCCTGCATTCAAGACTTTGCGTCTTCTTTCTCTTCTGTCGGACCGCACATACATTCTTCTATCAGACACGATCTCATACCAGTATGGGCTTTGTAGAAATCCTCATGATAGACTAACCTTGGGCTGTCAACCTACCTCCACGGTCGACGCTCCCATGCCTTCCATTTACAGGGTGAAACAAGGTTTCAACTACCTCCCCCTGCTTCCATTAACTATATGCATCGGGATCAGGATGGAGCCTGACTCCCATCAATGCCCAAGGCAGTGCCCATGACTTCTTCAAGATGACTTCAGAACCTCGGGCTTCATTGCTTTCCTTCTGTATTCAAACATAGGTGCTCTCATCTCTTTGGCGCATCTTCTTCCCATCGCCCCATGCAACCACGGGTTGTGACCTCGTGCTTGTCTCATGTGATATTTCGGGGCTTCATATTTCAGGAGTTTTCACTCCATCTTGGCTTCAATATCACGATGCCCTAAATTGTGAAATGACCACTGAGATTGGCGGTTAGACTTGCTTGAAAATGGACGACCATGATCGCTCTCCTGACAATACGAAATGTCGTCTATGCGATGAGTGCTAGCTCCCTTTATTCTGGCTCCACCCTCAATGTAACCTAGGGCCATAACCTTGCGCCTATCTTCAAAGGCATTTCGACATTTCACGTTTTGGGGGTTTTCATATGGCTCACCTTCAGATTCCTCGATCCCCGAAACCACAAAATATCTTATCTGACCAACGGTCAGATCTGCTCCACAATCAACGGCTGCGATGCTTCTCCTGGAACCTGAATTAGTACTCTATACGCGACTGGGTTGACTGCTCCTCATAAACCCTTCTTTCACATGACCATGGGTCGTGACCTGGTGCCTATCTCCAAAGGTGTTTTTGGATTTCAGTTATCGGGAGTTCCCACACTCCTGACTTCAGATTTCCCAATCCGCGAAATCGTGAAATCGCCTATCTGCTGCCACGTGCCCCTCCAGTTTGGGTGGCCCATATCTGTTCGTGATTTCGCATTTCGTGAATCCTCGTAACTCGGCCCTTTGACCACTTCTGACTTGTGAAGCGAATCTGCCTGATGCTATTCCTCATGCAACTTTGTGATCGCAATCAACTAATGGTTTTCGATTTGATCTGCTTGATGGGATCTCTGCTGTTGAAAAATAAACTCACCCACTTCCTTGATTCGAGTCTAGACTGAGTTGTTCGAGTGTTGTGCTTTGCGCTCATGGCTGCGACCTTGGATAAATTGCATTTTTGGGGTTTTTAAACCCTATTTCCTTGCATTTTACACCAAGGGCTCGAATCTAGAGAGAAAACACCCTCGTTGATGCAGGAGCATCTCCCACGTCAAGCAAGCCATCGCGAAAGACAATAGACAGTTGGACAAGAACTATCACAAATTTTGAAAATCCCTTGGATTGATGCACCATATTAAATGAAGTCATTTAAGAAGAGATGCACTTGTGTAATGTAATCGGCCCTTGAGCCATACGCTCTCGTCCTTAGTAGGTAGGAGGCATTTAAGATAGTTAATGCAGGTAGATAGAATTTAATTCTAGATTAGACTGTTTGAGAGTGCAAGAGGGAAACAGGATAAAGACACCCTCATTGTGCATTGTAACATTATTCTGAAGAAGGAAGAGCAAGAGCATGCAGACAGTTGTGTAAGAACACTCATGTACAGATATTTGGATTAATAGAAAGCTTTGATTCAAATTCATGGTTTTGTGTTGTTCTCTATGTATTGATGTTATGCTCATGAATGTTTGCTTCTTGATATACATTTTCTTTGATATGCTGTGTATATGATTTCATGTTCTAAGTTGAAGTATGAAAGAAAGAGGGGATGAGTTTCAATTGTTTCTCTATCTGAGCAAGAATTCCTGCAAGGAGTGCAGTCGAAGTGTCCGCAAGGAGTGCGTTGACAGAGGGTTCAGATAGGTAGCATTTGTTCTCATTTTCCGCAGAAGTGCAGTTGGGCACAGGAGTCGTGCAAGGAGTGCGCAGGAAAAGTAAAGTCTCAGGGTTGCGAACCTGAGTAAGGCGTGAGAGACTGCTGCTGCAGGAGTGCGCAGAGTCGAAGGTATTCAGCACTTGGAAGTGTCTGAGAGTTTCTGCAAGGAGTGCACGCAAGAATCTTCTCTAAGACTCAGAGTCGTGAGAAAGCTCAGGAGGGATAAAGCCTTTGAAGTTATTGAGGTTAGCATAACGAGTTGGTGCATATCGAGTGACTCAAGGCGTCGGAGTTTTGTGTCACAGGTGATTAAGTCTGGGAAGGAGTCCTTGGTTCTCTTCGTGAAAGTAGCAAGGAGGGAAAAGACATACGGTCAGGATCTTGTGGAGAGGATTTGCGAAATCCCGCCAGTTGTCTAATCTGGTAAAGAAGTGGGGAGGTTACAGCTGCGTTCGGAGTTCAAGTTCCAGGGATCGTGAGCCGTCGGATCATCACCCAGTTACCCGTCAACCGTCCGATTTGACAGGAGTTGCACATGATTTAAATCCTCATGAGAAGAGGGAAAACCCCGAGAAGGCATTGGGATATTGAGGCATTGGGGCTCAGATAATCGGAAATCCCATGGACCAGAGATCTGGCAAATCCATCGTGAAAATCTCGACAAGTTTAAAGCCCTCCATCTGTTGGGACAGGTGGCAGAAATCAAGAGTCATCGGTATATCGGGGATTTGGTCATCGGGGCTCATATAAGTAAATGGTTAGACTTTGAGTTTGGAGAAGTCTGAGGTTCGATCTGAACCATCCATCATTTGGTACGCGTGTCGGAAGATCTGACGAAGTCGGGGTTTGACGTATCGGAGGTCCTGAGGACAGGATACTCTTGCAATTTGGAATCGCGAAGTCCGAAATCCCGATGAGGGGGTAAGTTATGTACGGGGCCCAGCTGATGTTGTCTCGTCGTAACAGGGGAGTCAGGAATTTCCAAGGTGAAGACCCCGAAGCATACGAGAGTCATCCATCTTTGAGGACGCGTGGAAATAATCACAACCTTCGGAGAAAGTCCCGAAGGAAAAGGCATATCGGGAAATCGGCATTCGAGATATCGGGGGAATCGAAGGGCCGAAACATATGCATTAGGATTCGCGATCTTGCAAATTCCGAAATGCCGATGGAGTGAAGGGACCTTTGAAAAGTCAACTCGCGAGAACATCAGAGTTTCGGCATATCGGGACTCGGGAGTCGGAGAACCGAGTTGCTCGACCCCGCGAGTGCCGAAATCGCGATAAGAGAAGTTCCGACAGGGTAAAGGAAAGGGTCAACGTCGACTTGAATCGGGATTCGGGGATTCGAGAATCCTACGCTCGGCCACTAACCCCGTGAAGTCGCGAAGTTTGATTCCCCGATAAGTAAAGAGAGGGGACTGCGCGAAGAGTTCTGTGGGTGTAGACTTCCCGATAGGTAAATAGAAGGACATTAGATTTCTTCGGGCCGTGGTAAAGAGAAGATCCCGTGAGCGGATGTGCTTGCGAGCGCACCTGCGTCAAGTGGTATCAGAGCTGAGAAAATCTTCTTTGCTTTCTGTAGTAGGGAAAAGGAAGATTCACCATGCCACCAAGGAGAAGAGATAGACAATCACCCGATCCAGAGGAGGAAAGGGAGATGTCTAGAGGAAGGGGTAGATAGGTGCAGAATCCAGAAGTAGAAAGAGATATGCATAACATATGCGCCAGACTTGTGGACATGGAGATAAAACAAAAACGCTCAGCTAATGTAGGAGATATCAGTGAGTCCAAAAGTGAAGATGATGTTGGACATGGATAAGAATAAGCCACAGCAGAAGATGCAGCCAATGAACGCTTGCTTAAAGCTATTGCAAGAATGGGTGCAAAGGCGAAGATGGACATTCCAGTTTATGAGGGAAATCTGGATGTAGAAGAGCTTCTAGACTGGATTAGATCTCTGGACACCTACTTTGACTATGAAGATGTCGAAGAGGACAAGAAGGTCAAGCATGCCGTCACAAGATTAAAAGGACATGCAACATTGTGGTGGGATGAACTACAAGTGGATAGGCGTTGCCAAGGCAAGTAGAAAATTAAGAGCTGGGATAGGATGATTGCAAAGATGAAGGCAAAATTCATTCCCAGGGACTATCAAATTTCTCTCTTCAGGAGGATGCAAAACCTGAGACAGAAGCTGATGTCAGTGAAGGAATATACTGAAGAGCTTGACAGGTTGAATATCAGGGCAGGTCATCGTGAAAGCAATGACGAAAAAGTAGCCAAGTATATGAATGGTTTGAGATATGAAATTTAGGATGAAATGAGTATGGTGGCCATTCGAACGGTGGAAGATGCTTATCAGATGGCTCTGAAAGCTGAAGAGAAGCTGAGCCAAAAGTAGATTCAGAGAGGAAGAGGAAGAAGTCAGCCTAGAGGCAAATCAGTTGCCCAGGGACGACTGGAAGAAACCTCAGACTCGAACAGAGAGAGGTGGAACCTCACAGCGAGGGAAGTAATACGCTGAACAGAGAAGACAACATACTGAGCAGAGAGGAGATTATGCTGACAACAACACTTTTCCTCATACTAGAGGTAGAGGAAGGGGAAGAGGTGGAGTAATAACATGCTTCACATGTGGAAAGAATGGGCACAAGTCTTACAAGTGTCCAGAGAAAAAGAAAGAAACTGGAGAAACTCACATCACCGAGGCACAAAGGCGAGATGTTGAGGCAGAAGACGCTGAAGGCGAAAGATCCCTGATGATGCGAAAAGTCCTTTTGACACCAGAGAAAGAGGTGGAAGGTTCAGTCCAAAGGACCAGACTTTTTAGGACTACTTGCAAGACCAAGGATAGGGTATGCAAGGTCATTGTGGACAGCAGCAGCATGGACAATCTCGTTTCAACCGAGATGGTAGAGAAGCTGGAGCTGGAGACGACTAATCATCCAATTCCATATAAAGTTTCGTGGCTACAAAAGGGACATCAGGTAAATGTCACTAAACAATGTTTAGTTGAATTTAAGATAGGAGGATATAATGATAAGATATTATGTGATGTCATTCCTATGGATGTTTTTCATCTATTGTTGGGTAGACCATGGCAATATGATAGAAATGTAATTCATGATGGGAGAATGAACACATACACCCTGGAGAAGAATGGGAGGACACACATGTTGCTTCCAATTAAGGATAAGGAGGTGAAGACGGAAGTAAGAAACACTGTACTTCTCATGAGTGGGAAGGAACTTCTTAGAGAGGTTAAGAAGAAGGAGGATCCACAATTTATTGTGGTCAGAAAATCGAAGATTGTTCTGACTAGCACAAGAGTGGATGATTTGCCGGGGGAGATTCAGGAACTGCTGGGAGAGTTTGTTGATATAGTCGTGGATGAATTACCTCGTTCGTTGCCACCGATTAGGAGTGTGAGTCATCATGTTGATCTCATACCAGGGGCCAGTTTTCCAAACAAATCTGCGTACAAATTTACGCCGCAAGAGAATGAAGAAGTTAAAAGGCAAGTCCAGGATTTGTTGGACAAGGGTTTAGTCAGAGAGAGCTTGAGCCCATGTGCTATTCCAACAGTACTCAGTCCGAAGAAAGACAGAGGCTGGAGGATGTGTGCTGAATCGAGGGCGATAAACAAGATAACCATCAGGTATAGATTTCCATTTCCAAGGATGGATGATCTGATGGACTGCTTGAGTGGAGAAAAATACTTTTCAAAAATTGATTTGAAAAGCAGTTATCACCAAATCCGCATGAGAGAAGGTGATGAATGGAAAACAACATTCAAAACAAACAAGGGGTTGTATGAATGGCTTGTTATGCCGTTTGGCTTAACAAATGCACCAAGTACCTTCACGATGTTGACGAACAAAGTCCTGAAGGAGTTCATAAGGAATTTTGTCATTGTGTATTTGGATGACATACTGGTTTTCAATAAAACAACATCTGAAGCATTTGGCTACAGTGATGAAGAAATTACAGCAGGAGAAGCTGTTGATAAACATGAAGAAGTCCTCATTCATGAAGACAGAGCTCATTTATTTGGGATTTGTTATTTCGGCAAATGAATTGAGGATGGATCCAGACAAGGTGGAAGTGATCAAGAATTGGCCATCACCGAAAAATATTTTTGAGGTGAGAAGTTTTCACGGATTGGCTAGTTTCTACCGAAAATTCATCAGGAATTTCAGTGGAATTAGCGCAGCAATGATGGATACCGTGAAGAAAATACACAAATATTTTCATTGGACAGAAGAGGATGAGAAGAGTTTTAATCTGTTGAAGAAGAAGATCACGGAACAACCAGTTCTGGTGTTGCCGGATTTCCAGAAGACATTTCAGGTGAAATGCGATGCAAGCAGATTTGCAATTGGGGCAGTCTTGAGTCAGGAAGACAGGCCGATAGCGTATTTCAGCGAGAAGTTGAATGAAGCAAAATTTAAGTACTCCACATATGATAAGGAGTTCTATGATGTCATACAGTCATTGAAGAAATGGAGGCATTACTTGATCCCGAAAGATTTTGTTTTATACAGTGACAATCATGCACTGCAGTTTGTGACTCAACAGGAAAAGTTGAATCAGAAACATGTCAAATGGGTTGAATATATGCAAAATTTCACTTTTGTGATTAAACACATCTCTGGTACTGCTAACAAAGTGGCTGATGCTTTGAGCAGGAAGTGTTTGTTGTTACAGGAGTTCAGAGACAAAACGTTGGGTTTTGATGATCTTGGGGACATGTACGCTGATGATCCAGATTTTAAGGAGGCATATGAAGCAGCTGAGAATCCAATTCTCAGGGATAGGAGCCAATGGATAGACTATATGATCCAAGAGGGATTAATGTTTAGAGGTAATCAATTATGTATTCCGAAATGCTCCATGAGGGAGAACTTGCTGAAGGAAAAACACAATGGAGGATTGGTAGGGCACTTTGGTCACGAAAAGACGTTCGCAAAGCTGAGAGAGTCATACTTTTGGCTAGGAATGCGATCAGAGGTCAAGAGGTTTGTGGAAAGATGTAAAATTTGCCAGCATTCGAAGGGGAGAAAGCAGAATGCAGGGTTCTATCAACCATTGCCCATACCAGAAAGGCCATGGGATGCGATTACCATGGATTTTGTATTAGGGTTGCCTAGAACACAAAGAGGTGTTGATTCAATCTTTGTGGTGGTGGATAGATTTTCCAAGATGGCACACTTCATTCCATGTCATAAGACCAGTGACGCAACTCACATTTCTAATCTGTTTTTCAAAGAGGTCATTCGACTTCATGGGTTGCCGAGAAGCATAGTTTCGGATCGAGACACGAAATTCATAGGGCATTTTTGGAGGACCTTATGGAAGAAGCTAGGAACTAACTTGGCATTTAGTTCGGCTTATCATCCTCAGACGGATGGGAAAACAGAAGTAGTGAACAGAAGTCTAGGAGACTTGCTAAGAAGCTTGGTGACAGAACACCACAGCCAATGGGACCACATATTACCATAGGCAGAGTTTGCATATAACGACTCAGTGAACAGGAGCACAGAACAGAGTCCATTTTAGGTTGTCTATGGCATGCAACTGAGAGGAATTTATGAACTAAGAGATTCAGAATAGAATGTGACTAGGAGCGCTAGTGCAGAAGAATTCGCAGAGGCAATGAAGGAACTTCACGGCCAAGTGAAGCAGCGATTGCAGAATTCAAGCCAGGAATATAAACGCAGAGTCGATCAGCATAGGAGACAACTTCAATTTGAGGTTGGTGATCTGGTTTTGGCACATTTGAGAAAAGAAAGGTTTCCGAGAGGAACATACAATAAGTTGAAGATGAAGAAAATCGGGCCATGTAGGGTCTTGAAGAAATTTGGGGCGAATGCTTACGAGATTGAATTACCCGATGGGATCGAAATTTCTCCGACATTCAATATCTCATATTTGTACCCATACAGAGCTAAGGAAACAAACACTGGAGATGAACAGCCAGTGATCCAATAGAAAAAGCATATGCTAGTTGCAGGGAAGCCATAGATGGAGTGCATACTGGACAAAATAATTGGCAAGAAGACCAGGAGGAAAGAATACTTTGAGTATCTGGTCAAGTGGAAAGATCATCCAGTTGAAGATGCCAACTGGGAGAGTGAAGTAGAGATACAGAGGCATGGACATACCGTGCACAAGCTCATGGACAGGAGCCCATGAAAGTTTTTCAAGCGAGAGAGTATGATGCAGGAGCATCTCCCACGTCAAGCGAGCTAGCACGGAAGACAATGAACAGTTGGACAAGCACCGGCACAAATTTTGAAAATCCCCTGGATTGATGCGCCATCTTAAATGAAGTCATTTAAGAAGAGACGCACTTGTGTAATGTAATCGGGCCTTGAGCCATACGCTCTCGTCCTTAGTAGGTAGGAAGCATTTAAGATAGTTAATGTAGGTAGATAGAATTTAATTCTAGATTAGACTATTTGAGAGGGCAAGAGAGAAACGGGATATAGACACCCTCATTGTGCATTGTAACATTATTCTGAAGAAGGAAGAGCAAGATCACGCAGAGAGCTATGTAAGAACACCCATGTACAGATATTTGGATTAATAGAAAGCTTTGATTCAAATTCATGGTTTTGTGTTGTTCTCTGTGTATTGATGTTATGCTCATGAATGTTTGCTTCCTGATATACATTTGCTTTGATATGCTTTGTATATGATTTCATGTTCTACGTTGAAGTCTGAAAGAAAGAGGGGATGAGTTTCAATTGTTTCTCTATTTGAGCAAGAATTCCTACAAGGAGTGCAGTCGAAGTGTCCGCAAGGAGTGCGTTGACAGAGGGTTTAGATAGGTAGAATTTGTTCTCATTTTCCGCAGAAGTGCAGTTGGGCACAGGAGCCATGCAAGGAGTGTGGAGGCAAAGTAAAGTCTTAGGGTTGCTAACCTGAGTAAGGCGTGAGAGACTGCTGCTGCAGGAGTGCACAGAGTCGAAGGTATTCAGCACTTGGAAGTGTCTGAGAGTTGCCGCAAGGAGTGCGCGCAAGAATCTTCTCTAAGACTCAGAGTCGTGAGAAAGCTCAAAAGGGATAAAGCCTTTGAAGTTATTGAGGTTAGCATAAAGATTTGGTGCATATCGAGTGACTCAAGGCGTCAGAGTTTTGTGTCACAGGTGATTAAGTCTGGGAAGGAGTCCTTGGTTCTCTTTGTGAAAGTAGCAAGGAGGGAAAAGACAGACGGTCAGGATCTTGTGGAGAGGATTTGTGAAATCTCGCCAGCCGTCTGATCTGGTAAAGAAGTGGGGAGGTTACGGCTGCGTTCGGAGTTCAAGTTCCAGGGATCGTGAGCCATCAGATCATCACCCAGTTACCTGTCAACCGTCCGATTTGACAGGAGTTGCACAGGATTTAAATCCTCGTGAGTAGAGGGAAAACCCCAAGAAGGCATTGGGATATTGAGGCATCGGGGCTTGGATAATCGGAAATCCCGTGGACCAGAGATCGGGCAAATCCATCGTGAAAATCCTGATAAGTTTAAAGCCATCCATCTATTGGGAAAGGTGGCACAAATCAAGAGTCATGGGTATATCAGGGATTTGGTCATTGGGGCTCATATAAGTGAATGGTTAGACTTTGCGTTTGGCGAAGTCTAAGGTTCGATCTGAACCGTCCATCATTTGGGACGCATGTCGGAAGATCTGACGAAGTCAGGGTTCGGCGTATCGGAGGTCCTGACGACAGGATACTCTTTCAATTTGGAATCGCGAAGTCTGAAATCCCGATGAGGAGGTAAGTTACGTACGGGGCCCAGCTGACGTCGTCTCTTCATAACAGGGGAGTCAAGAATTTCCAAGGTGAAGACCCCGAAGCATACGAGAGTCATCCATATTTGAGGACGCGTGGCAATAATCGCAACCTTCGGAGAAAGTCCCAAAGGAAAAGGCATATCGGGAAATCGGCATTCGAGAGATCGGGGGAATCGAAGGGCCGAAACATATGCATTAGGATTCGCGATCTTGCGAATTCTGAAATGCCGATAGAGTGAAGGGATCGTTGAAAAGTCAACTCACGAGCGCATCGGAGTTTCGGCGTATCGGGACTCGGGAGTCAGAGAACCGAGTTGCTCGACACTGCGAGTGCCGAAATCGCGATAAGAGAAGTTCCGACAAGGTAAAGGAAAGGGTCAGCGTCGACTTGAATCGGGATTCGGGGATTCGAGAATCCTACGCTCGACCACTGACATCACGAAGTCGCGAATTTTGATTACCCGATAAGTAAAGAGAGGGGATCGCACGAAGAGTTCTATGGGTGTAGACTTCCAGATAGGAAAATAGAAGGACATTAGAGTTCTTCGGGTCGTGGTAAAGGGAATATCCTGTGAGTGGACGTGCTTGTGAGCACGCTTGCGTCACTCGTACAAGAATTGGTGCTAACATTAGGCTCCATGGGGGATAGAGTCCTCCCTGCGAGGCTCTAAGAACTTATTCTGCAGCTTCAATGCTTAGTTGTTGGGCTATGGAGTCAAAATCAAAACACACTGCTGAAAATACAAGCCGGAAGTAAAATTAAAATGAACATACATGGTCAAAGGAGATTATTTATGTACAATCCTAAACTAATAAATCTTTACAATGTTCTAGGTGAAAGCAAATTTCCACCATAGCCAAGTAACTTCCTAACCGGAAGCTCCTTCAATCTGTCAGTGATTGGTAACAGATGATGCAACCGTGACAGTAAAACTGTTACATCTTTCAGCTTCTCTCCAGGGCTAAAGTTGAGATTAAATTGGGCGGCTCCAAGATATGAAGGAAATGCCACTCCATGTAATCGTTGACCGGTTCATAGAATGAGTGGCAAATTCTATGAAATTTGTAGCAGAAAGCCTGCTCTCCTCCATAGCTGCTCATACAGGGTTGAATATCACTAGTAGGCATAGGTGGATGAAAAGATGATGTGGGCTGACTGGTCTCAGGTGATGGCTTCTCACTTATAGGCTCTGGATAGGAGATAAATTGCCCCTTCTTCTAGTCCTCTTCTTCTTCTTGGCTCTCCCAAGGGGTAGATTCATAATTGTCATAAACAAGACCCATGGGAAAAATCTTCTCCTCATCATGCTGCTCACTGATTACTGCAGGCCAAGGATGGTTGATTTCCTCATGATAATCTTCTTTAACGAATAGATGATAAGGCTCTACAATCTGCTCTTGGAAATCCTGCATATCTAGCTCAGAATATTATTTGTAGTTGTCATATACAAACTGGCTACTCCTCTTATCAGCAAACGATGACGTGGGGCTCTATTGCTCTTCATATGAATAATCATTAAAGCTAGGGCCAGCAGGCACCTCAGGAACAGAAATCAAGGCCTCTACAACTATGAAATCTTGATTTCCATCCTCAATAGAGCTGCCAAGAACCTTTGCTTCAGGGGTTGGGAAATCCTCTGCATCTTCCTCAAGAAGGGAGAAATCATGCTCTGCCTTCAATTGCTCTATCTCTGTAGAAAGATATTTTTCTATCTCCATCAGCTCACTCAAAGCATCTTCTTCCTCCTAGTTCCCATCCTTACAACTTTTCTCTGATGCAGATGAACAGGGAAGAGAAAGAATTGATTTTTGATCCAAGTCGTCAGGCTCATCCTCACAGTCTTCATCATCACAGCCTTCATAAGACACATCCATGTCTTGCTTACTGTCCTCACACATTCCTCACAACAGTTATGACAAATAAACTCAGAGGAATAATACCTTGGACAATGCTTATTAAAAGTTGCATGACATTCTCCCAATGAGGAGATGCTGGCAAGGGGTAAGGTGAAATACCACTCACAAGCATCTCCTGCTAATGAGAACATGAACATTTTCATTAATACATCCTCATTATGTATTCCCCACTGATGCATGAGTTCATGAAACTCATGGAGATGCTGAGCAGGGTTGTCCACTTTACACTCTAAATATGGGCAAATAATCGCCCCATTCATTTGGAGTAGGGACAACATTAGGAAAACCAAGAATAATAAAAAAATCAAAAGGGACAAACCTCCAAGCCAGGATTTTGTCCATTTTGAACCAGTGGAGTCATCGATCGATCCTTTAATCATGGAGTTTCCAAGTGAATGATGCGAAACTTTGAATGTGTTTGGTCTTTGTTCACCATCAAAGGCCAGATCCTAACGTTGTCGTTCCCCTAGAGAACTTCTCAAGATAAGAAAATAGTTGCTGAAAACCTTCTCGAGAAAGCTCCTTTGGGTGAGATTTCAGGTGTGCTATAAGTAGCCACAACTGAAACAGTGAAGTGGAAACAATGGAGTTTCCACAATGGAGTCTGCAGGTGCACAATTGCAACCTTCGATGTACTGGGTTTTGATGCACCCTCAGAACCAGTAAGCTTTGTCGTTCAATCCCAGGGAAAATATTCAATTCATTCCCTGGCAATGACGCTAGAAATGTTAGTACCAGAAGTCACCCCTGGATTGCGGCAGAGGTAAGCCTGATACCCATCAGATTTTTATGTCACAGGTTGGTATAAAAGGGTCAAATGGATGCAGGCCCAAGAGAATATCTCTTTAACTCAGAATCCCGGACCAGGCAAAGCATAATCAAGTGAGGTCTTGATCTAACTCCAGTCAGGAAGTTGAGTTTAAAATGAGCAGAGGGAAGACTTGGTGAGAAAATGTAAGGGTATTCTATGGACATCCGGTCTTCCAGTAGCCTAAGGAAGAAAAGCTTCAAGAGAAAGATCCTCTCAAACCCAAATCTTCAGACACTAAGATGTGTCTAAACTACACAACCATAATAGCACGATGATCAAACCTTCATCACAATGCTACTCCAGCAGCCCGACTGGATCCTCCAATTCTGAGCTACTCAATATAAGAGGGGGAAAAGATAACATGAAAGACTGATTAAAATTGGTGAAAATATTGCAATGATCAAACCTACATCAGAACAACATCACAACCCTCGACTGGATCTTCCAATTTTGAGTGTCTTAACACAACGTTTACAAAGAGATGGAGAGGAGTTGACTTTCATTAAACAAGAAGTCTCAAATTCATAGCATAACCAAAGAACCAGAGGCCTCATTAAAACTTTACAATCGGGAGCTCAACTCAACCATCGACCCTTCAAAAAATATAAAAACTAAGTATATATACTCAAAAACGAATTGCTCCCTACAGGAATGTGTTCTGATCCCTGCATTCAAGGCTTCACATCTTCTTCTTCTCATGTCAGACCGCACATACATTCTTTTGTCAGACGCGATCTCAGACCAGTATGGGCTTTGAAAAAAACCTCATGACAGAGTGACCTTGGGCTGACAGCTTGCTTCCACGGTCGATGCTCCCATGCCTTCCATTTTTAAGGTGAAAGGAGGTTTCAACTACCTCCCCCTGCTTCCATTAACTAAGTGCATCGGGATCAGGATGGAGCCTGACTCCCATCAATGCCCCGGGTGGTGCCCATGACTTATTCAAGACGGATTCAGAACCTCGGGCTTCACTGCTTTTCTCCTGTATTGAAACATAGGCGCTCTCGGCTCTTTGGCGCAGCTTCTTCCCATTGCCCCATGTGACCACGAGTTGTGACCTCGTGCTTGTCGAGTGTGATATTTTGGGGCTTCGTATTTCGGGAGTTTTCACTCCATCTTGGCTTCAATATCGTGATGCCCTAAATCGCGAAATGGCCACTGAGATCAACGGTCAGACTTGCTTGAAAATGGATGACCACGATCGCTCTCCTGACAATACAAAATGTCGGCTATGCGATGAGTGATAGCTCCCTTTCTTCTGGCTCCACCCTTAATGTAACCCAGGGCCATGACCATGCACCTATCTTCAAAGGAATTTCGGCATTTCACATTTCAGGGGTTTTCATATGGCTCACCTTCAAATTCCTCGATCCCCGAAACCACGAAATCTCTTATCTGACCGATGGTCAAATCTACTCCACAATCAACGACTGTGATGCTTCTCCTGGACCCTGAATTAGTCCTCTATACATGACTGGGGTTGGTTTCTCCTCCTAAACCCTTCTTTCACATCACCACGGGTCGCGACCTGATGCCTATCTCCAAAGGCGTTTCAGGATTTCAGTTATCGAGAGTTCCCACACTCCTGACTTTAGATTTCCCGATCTACAAAATCGCCTATCTGTTGCCACGTGCCCCTCTAGTTTGGACGACCCAGATCTATTCGTGATTTCGCATTTTGTGAATCCTCGTAACTCGACCCTTTGACCACTTCTGACTTGAAAAATCGTGACTCTACCTGATGCTATTCCTCATGCAACTCTGTGATCGCAATCACCCAACGACCGTCGATCTGATCTGCCTGATGGGATCTCTGCCATTGAAAAATAAACGCGCTTGCTTACTTGATTCGAGTCTGGACTAAGTTGTTCGAGTGTTGTGCTTTTCACTCATGGCTACGACCTTGGATAAATTGCATTTGGTGGGTTTCTAAACCCTATTTCCTCGCATTTTACACCAAGGGCTTGAATCCGGAGAGAAAACACCCCCCTACAAGAATTGGTGCTAACACTCTCCATTATTATATTGGGTTTTCTTTTCCACTACTTAGTTAGTTGGGTAGTTAGATCTATTATACTAATAATAGAGACTCATTTAATGAGTTATTTTTAACTTTGTCCAATGGACCATTTTGTAATGTTATATAAAGGCCTAGCAAGCATTCTCATAATATCAAGTTACTCATTTTGGGTTCTCTCATATTTTATATTGTTCATTGTGAGATTAATTAGCTCTGAGTGATTTACTAGTAATTAGTTTTAGAGGTGAGGCTCCTCTTTGAGCCTCACCTCTCGAGTACTTCATTTACATGTTTTTGTCCATGATTATTTTCATGCAAGATTGGCATGTCTAAGCTCCTCCTCTCTCGGCATTCAATCCATCCAGATCTCAGCCCCCAAAATCCAGATCAGTGGTATTAGAGCAGGTACGCTCTCCATCAGGACAAGGGTTTGAAGCATGTTGCGGGTTCAAACATTTGCATTAATCACCAACATCCTTTTGATACTATCAGAAACCATTTTTTAGACCATACACTGTAAGAAACACAGTTGGTCCACATGCACTACAGGGCTTGCTTTTCCCTCAGATATTCATTCACCATTACAAGGAGAACCATACATGGATTCACTAAATCTATACATGGATCCACTACATCCATTGGTCTGAAACATTTTCAAGAAATTTGCAAGGTGTCCATGCTACCCACAGAGGTTCCATAACCTCTACAACAACCCATGTTTCTCTACAAACCCGTGGTATCCTTTATGGCCCTCTGCACTCAGAAAAATTCAAAGAGGTTTTGCGAGCTCTACACAACATTTCATAGGCTCTACCATATCTCATTAGAAATATATCTTCAATATATCAAATGGGTATTTCACGAAATCACATTTGGCTTCTTGGTTCGAGAGATATCATCCATTGAACCTCAACATGTATTTGACCCAAGGAGGCCGTGCATACCACCATATTCAATGGTATTTTTCTCCCTTCTCAGGAAACTACAGAAGAATTTTCACATATGGCTGGAAATATATCTTCAATATCTCAAATGGGTATTTCACGAAATCTCATTTGGCTTCTTGGTTTGAGAGATATCATCGATTAAATCTCAACATGTATTTGACCCAAGGAGGTCGTGCGTAACACCATCTTCAAATGTATTTTTCTCCCTTCTCATGAAACTACAGAAGTAGATCCACATATGGATGGAAATATCTCTTAAATATATCAAATGGGTATTTCACAAAATTTCATTTTGTTGTCTGGTTTATGTGATGTCTTTGTTTGAAGCAGCACATGTTTGTAACCAGCGTGGTCATGCACCCTTCAAATTCGGTCTGGTTTTTCTCATTCCATGAGCCACCTTGGAACAATTTCCATATACAGATGGAAAGATCTCTTTATTAGTTCAAGTGGGTCTTCAACAGAATTGGATTTCATCAGAAGTTATGAATAGATTTGTAGAATGATGTTCACAGCCCCCAAAGGCACAATTTTTCCATATTATTTTTTTTTAATTTTAGGATTTTATTAAAAAAAAATTATTTTTCTACCCATGTACAATGTCATTGTCAACTAGGTTATGGGTCAACCACAAACCCACAGTTATGGGTCAACCACACAAAACCCTTCTCTTCATTGGGTATTTTCACATTGTAATCATAATGGTATGATAATGGGGTTTATCTTTTTAGCATGGGTGAAATGATGGGGACCATCATTTTCTAAGGGGGTAGGAATGATCCAAATTTTAGGGGGGTATATGGTCTAAATTCGGATGCAAAATTCATAAATATATAAATCTAATAGATTTTAAATGTGAATCAAGGAGATGCCCACCTCCTCATTAATTAATTGGGCTAACATGTTGCCCATAAGGGTCAAAGAGAATCCCACCTCTCCATTATTGTATTGGGTTTTATTTTCAACTACTTAGTTAGTTGGGTAGTTAGATTTAGTATACTAATAATAGAGACTCAATTAATGAGCTCTTTTTGAATTTGTCCAATGGACCATTTTGTAATGTTATATAAAGGTATAGCAAGCCTTATCATAATATCAAGTTACTAATTTTGGCTTCTCTCATATTTTCTATTGTTCATTGTGAGATTAATTAGTTCTGAGTGATTTACTAGTAAGTAGTTTTAGAGGTGAGGCTCATCTTTGAGCCTCACCTCCCGAGTACTTCATTTACATGTTTTTGTCCATGCTTCTCTTCATGAAAGATTGGCATGTCTAAGCTCCTCCTCTCTTGGCATTCAAGCCATCCAGATCTCAGCCCCTGAGATCTAGATCAGTACCATAGCATCAACTATGAACCATATATCATGTACCGTCAACCATGTTAAGCACCTGAATAATCTGAAGATAAATATCAAAATAAACCCACAATATCAACAAGAATAAACCAAACCATTCAGCAAAATATTGAACACAAGAATGTAGACAAAACCCTTGAGGTAGGGTAACACCATATATTAATCCTTAAGGAAGGATAACACTCCTCAAGCAATTCTTGATACATTCACAATATTATTCACTATCTTTCATTACATTGCTTACACTTCTTATATAGCTCTCTCTATCTTCTAGGAACCTTCTAGAGAGCGTTATCACATTTATTACATCTAACTACCATAGTGGACCTTTATTAATATAGTGAACCTAGTCCACCTTACATTGAATGACCACATTCTCATATATTAAATGACATCCACTAATAATACATAACCACATTCCCATTGGGTACCTCCCTAGGTACCCCAATTTCCTCCCTAGGTATACTACATTCCATTCCCCTTCACATGTTTCGTATTCAAAACATGAGAAGAAACCATACAATATGACCGGCTAAGTAATGTATCCAACTGGTACCAAGTACGACCATCCATCCATCCCAATGGAAGTCGAACATGATGTCCATTTGTTTTCTTTCAACCCTGATCTTGATCTGCATTATGTCGGTGTTTCCATGTGATTAGTTCTCTAGCCTAATGATTTCATGTAGTGCTAGTAGGCCTCCATGCACCTCTTGATCGGTTTCCTTTCTGGTTTCCTGTTGGTGCATAAATGTGTTGATGCACACGCCCTTTCCTTGATGATTGTTGTGTCTCTATATGATGTGAATGGGGATATACAACAACTGTTGGAATGTGTTCTTTTTTTTTCAAATCTACAACACATTATGCTTTTGAGTCAAGTACCTCCTTAGCTTCCCTATTGTGTCCTTCGTGTGGTTTTGCTTCATCTCCTTCTGTAGACTCTGCCATTGATTCATCTTCGGACTTGAAAATAACTTCTTTTTTGGCCTCTGTGGGCCCATATTTCTTATTAAGAGTCACATCCTGCAATGTGATTTTCTTTTTTTTGTACCACAACTTCAAAAACTTCTTTTGCACATTAATATTAATGGTACCCACTGATTCTATCCAAGGATATCCCAAAACAATATCCACTTCATCCATATCCATAACATAAACATATGAATGCAACACATGTTTATCCATACTAAACTTCAAATATTTAAAAAATTGAACATTTTTACCTTCAACCTGTGTGCTTTGGATATTCTTTGCAGGAATTTGCAATCCATTAACCAACTGAACATTGATAAATTTTGTTGGCAACTAGGTTTAATAGAAACAATGACATTTTGTTTGTGAATACAACCATGAACCTGTAATATAGATTTGCCACCTGAAAATAAACTTGTGTTTCTCCATTTAGCATCATGAGACCATTTATCTAAAATAAAATTTTCAAGTGCTTCATCAGAAAGTGCCATCAATTGGCTATAGCTATGTGATTGCCACCGAATGACTACATCACCTTTTAAATAACACGATACCCAATGTTTCTAATTCTCTTTCGAAAATGACTTCAATTATTTTATGAATTATTCAATATTGGTTCCATCATCTTTTCCAGTAAAATACATATTTCTTGGGATAAATCTTGAGCAAAAACTAGGATTAAAAATAATTCACTGCAGAAAATCGTGGCTTTTTCTGGAAAAACCCTGAAAAACTATTGAATTTAAAATGCTCATAAATTCACTTCTGAGACTCCGTTTTGGCCGATTTGTTTTTTGAAATTGGGTATTTTTCCGAGAGGAATTCAAATATCTAATTTGTTTGGCCAAATTCTACACAAAAAGTTTCAGATCTAAACCTGAAGTTCATTGCCCTCTTTTTTTTCCTAGAAAAAATCTACAAAAAGAGAAAAAAATCTTCCCTTATTTGGCCAAGGAAAGTGATCTGATACCAATTGTTAAGTACCCGAATAGATATGAAGATAACTCTCAAAATAAACCCACAATATCAACGATAATAATCCAAACCATTCACGAAATACTAAACACAAGAAATAGAGAAAACCCTTGAGGTAGGTAACACCATATATTATTCCTTATGGAAGGAATGCACTCCTCGAGAAACACTTTCTTGTTACAATGACAATATTCTTCACTATGTTTAATTACATTTCTTACACTTCTTTATATATCTCTCTCTATCTCCTAGGAACCTTCTGGAGAGCCTTCTCACATTTATTACTTCTAACTACCACAGTGGACCTTTATTAATATAGTGGACCTAGTCCACCTTACATTGAATGACCACATTCTCATATATTAAATGAATTCCACTAATAGTACATAACCACATTCCCATTGGGTACCTCCCTAGGTACCTCATATTACCTCCCTAGGTATACTACAAACCGCCAAGCATATACCTCATCAATGTGTCACTATCAATGGTAGACCTCTAACACAACAACCATATACCAAGTACCAATAAACCAAGAAATATACCAGCAATGTGTCTCAACAAGTAGACCTCAACCACCATGTACCATGCATCCAATAATGTACCTCAAGTCATATGCCAAAAACCTCAAACATATGCCTCAAGCATGCTCCTCAAATTCATCAAGATGCAACACAATATTCCAAGCCTCAAGTATGGACCATAACATGTAACCAAACCAGAAACCAACCAACCACTAATGCCTCTAATCAATGTACCATAAAATTAACAAGATGTATCATATCACATACTATAATCACCATGCATGTACCATAAGACCATAACCATAACCCTTAACCTTACCTTTGATCCTATAGCTTATATGTTGTTCTGTAAACTGACTTGTAACCACTTCCACAGTCCTTCAGCAACCAGGAACTAACATATCCCCAAATTTACCAATGCCTCTCTATACAAGTATGGTGCAACCCGTGAGTACCTCGCTAGACAACTATAGTGCAACAAGCGAGGGCCTCACTGGACATGTATAGTGCAACCCGCGAGGATGTCAGCGATTAGGGTTTTTCATAAACCCTTGCCCTTTGCAGCTCCAAAAATTTCTCTTTTTTCTCACACCTTTTCTGCTACCTCAGACTTTCCATCATACTCACCAAAAGACCAAATATAGACCATAACCATTCACTAAACCATAACCATTCGCTAGATCACAAGATAGATTGTCAATGAATTAGTGTGTGTATATGTGTACAAATGAATGACTCCATGAGGTGTATTTATACAACTACTAGGTAACTCCCCTCCTTACTTTAGGGCTTCTAGAGGTTTCTTGTCACAACAAATTTACCCTTTCATTAACCAACTAGGGGCCTCTTGACCACACTTTGGGGCTTCCAACTTCACATGGTCATATCTCCCTAACCGTGAGGAACTAGGTGGTGTTCCACATATCACCAGAAACGACTCGATGAACACTATTCATCTATGAGTGTATTACCTGCATTTACTTATTCCTTCAATTCCATATTCCTCTCTCAACATCATTGTTAGAACTAGAAGTCACACCTAGACTGTTGTAGATGTAAGTATAATACTCGTTAGAATGTGAATAATAATGTTTTCAATGTGTAGAAAATGGGTGTGATACTTGTTATCACGCAGTTTGTATTTTAGGTCACAGGCTATAGGATAGAGGAAAAACTGGCGTAACAGGAACCTTCCCCACCCAATGTCACCTCAATGGGGAGGTTCTTTCTTTTTAGGGAGGTTAGCCCAGGGGAGACGTCCTCGGTAAACTGAGGTTTGAAGAGGCAATGGATACAAGGTCAAGTGTTAAGATTTCCCTCCTCGCAGGTTACCACCAGTATCAGATAGTCCGGCTAATCAACCAATAAAAGAAGTGTAGGCCCTATTGAAAACACCTGCCTGGAACAAGATAAAAACAATATATATAGATATTTGCAGGCTATAACTCAAAGGGTTAGTACTTCTTTAACTATCTGATTTTATTTAAAAAACAATTGCAATAGATACAAGATGAAAGTCAATGTCCAGTTATTTAGCCTATGAAAGATCATCAATTCATCAATATCTATCCAAATGACCAAGCCAACAGTATTTTCAATCAATAATTGTTCAATAAATGCTTGACGTCATCATTCAAATGCTTATATTAGTCAAAAGCTTGTTGCGTCAACTATGACGTCAGCCTAGGTTAGTAGTGTTAGGGTTATTTAGGGTTTCAAAAATTAAGGTTTTAAGAGATGGTTTTGTACACTAAAGGCTCAATGTTGGAGATTTATCCAGTGCCTTAGGGTATATGGAGTCAAAGTAAGGGCACAAGGTCTCGGGAGGATTAAAATTTAGAGACTGGAAGGTAGGGTTCTATGGTGCTGCAATGGCAGGGCCTTAGAATCAAAACCCTAGGGGAAGGAGGCTCACTCCGGTGTTGCTTAAGAAAGGCCTCATGCTCCTTCCTCCTTCTCTAAACAATCTTGGAAAAACGGCTAGGTCAAAGTATAAATTTAAGGGAGAAAGTGTTGCAAAGGCAAGTCCTTCAAACCCTAGAAGGTGAAACCCTAGATGTAGTCAACTAGGCTTAGGACATCTCCTCTTTTCAAACTATAACTTCAATGCTAGCTCAGAAAAGGAACGCAAGTGTAGCAACGGCTAGGCTATATCTTCTTTTTTCAATGGCTGAAAAATATTTCTCAACAAGAGGACATGTAGCAATGACCTACTTGTGTGCTTGCTACCTAGGGTTTTAAAATCAACAAATTTATAAGTAAATGCAAGAATACTAACCTACAACCATTCAATCAAGAAGTTTTGTAGGAAAAACACTTACATATCATGAAGAAAAGCATATGCAAACCCTAGTTGTAAACCTTCCATGAGAGAAATTCCATAAATGCCAAGAGAAATCCTCCTTCAAGAGTAGCACCTCACTTTAAAACACCAAAAATACCCAAGTAGGGCACAAGTATTAAGATCTCACAAGAGAGTGAGTTGTGTTTTTTTCAAATGAGGGAAAAACATCCTCAATATATATCAATCCATGACCTTTAATTTACATAATAGGTCATTAAAACAGTCGACAAGGCTGACTACAAAAATTATGTTATTTTTACATTAACTACTAAGTAAAAGACACAAAATGAGCAAAAGGTGGGATGTCAAGCCCCTCTGAGGGAGACGTTGGCCCTTTTTGGGCATGTCCAACATCCAGAAGTCAGACGTTAGCCTTTTTAGGGCCCCTCCAAGATTCCACACGTGCCAACAACTCATCAAACTGCCACACGCTTCAAGGTGACGTCCATATCTCCTGGGTGACATCATG
>JASDQU010736657.1:104899-115552 GCA_032191745.1 Picea mariana | reverse complement strand
AGAGGGGTTCAAGGGGGAAATATACATGGGTATTAATCCAACCCACATTCCTAAAATTATATCATCGTGTATAGCCTTCCATTTGTTGTTGAGTGTTCCCAAATCCATTCATTGATTTCATGTAAGAGAGTGCGTTTGAGTGTCACATCCCACAATTATTGGGGAGCATGGGGCTAGAGTACAATCAACATTGGGCAGAGTGTGAAGTCATCTGTATTGAGGAAAAAAAATTTGTATGGACAAAGAAGATAGTTTTAACATGCATATTTTGGGCAGAAAGAGGAGAGCTAAGTGCTGGGAAGAGCACCAACCATGTTTTTCTCAAAGGAAACCATGGTTTTGTTGTGTTTTATGCTGAGAAAGAGGTATGTGTTCTTATAAAATAGGTTGTAAGCATGTAACACACTTTCTTGTTGAGGAAATGGCTCAAGAGCCTTGTGAAGGCTGCTGTGAACACTCTTGAAGCAACTAAGAGTTCCTGGAGTACCCAACTAAGATATTCATAGCCAACTGAACGCACTAGAAGCTATGTTAAACAAATGGTACATTTTGATGGACTAAGAGAAGTGAAGGAGGTACATTCCTTGGGTTTTGCAAGTTGTGGGGAAGAGAGTTGGTGGATTGGAACTGTTGTTGGAGTTTGGAACCTGGGTTTGGGGTTGTTGTGTGTGGAGAGTTGACAAACAAGAGGGACTGATCTGCTTGTGGATTCATAGCCTTGAATTGGGGGTGGCCTAATGTTGAGAGAAAATGAACAACAATTCCTATGTCTAGGAGGTTCATCCTTCGTACACAACTGATTGGTTAATTATTAACATATAAGTGTTCTATTGTTTTTATTATGAATATTTACGCTATGTAAATGAATATCTGAATGTTGTGTTATGTTTGTTGGGTATCCATGCATTCATGTTTTTTATTATGTTATTAGATGCATGGGTAAATGAATAGGTTATTTTTCTATAAATTGATGGGCCTCCTACCCCTTGAGTTATTTTATATGTATGGGGGCATTTTTAAATTCATTTATTCTGGCTAAGTCATTTTTCACAGTGACGGGACTCAACATGGAGGCTGGGTATGTTACAAGTCGGTAGAGTAATCAACAAGCTTGAAGGTCGGATAATCAAACAGTAGTCAAAGATAGTCAGTCAGTGGATCGACCAACTGAGAAATCGACTACGAGTTGGATACATGGACAGTTGGGTTGAGCTGGCTAGACAATAGAGATTTGACAAAGTTAAATCTAACCACCGACGGTTTTATGTGGACAAGATTTTCCCGATTCCAAGGAAGTTGGTTAGATATTGAAGCTATAAATAATAGACTCGATGGGCCATTTTCATCATCGTTGTTGTTGTGTACAAAATATCCAAAATGCATTGTGATGTTTTGATCACAATGTGTTGTTCTTAAGCACTATAACGATGTCTTTAGACACCATCGTTTATTTTTGAAACTTGTTCCTCTTCGATTATCTACAATTTATTTATCCGTTTCATGTCAGTTTACACCCAATACCCAACATGATGGTAATGTCAGACCCTCATTATTTTGACTTGTCTTCTTAAAGTAATGATTATATCAATAATAAAACTCTCTCACAAAGTACATTTCAGGGTTGTTTCATAAATGGTTCTCATCATGTATGCTACTTTCTTGTGAACTCCAACTAAAAATTCTATAATAGTCATGGTAGATTTAATGACAKAATTGAAGCATGGTTGAAGTTATATTACTCGTCTAGATTTCTCATGAATAATAACCATTTCATCATTTGCATCATGGATAGAAATTTACATGGTTTAATTTTTCTTACTTTCTGTCTATTACTACAATTTTTGCTATTAATTTTTGACAAACATGTAATTGCATGTTCAGAGATACAAAAATGGATACATTGGAATTATGATTTYACATAGTTCATTTTCATTCAGTGTAGTGTAGGATATGAGTATGATAGATTAAACTAGTTTCTTTTCTTTGCATAATTGTTTAATTTAGTTTTGATTTATGGTTTTCAATAAATTCAACTGTAAWGAATTATCTATTYTTATGAGAGATATATCCGATGGTTGAAGAATTCATGACTGATATTTAATTGAMTACAACTRTAGATTATTTTATTTTAAGTTGGTTAGATTAATATAATTTTGGTTTCTAGTCTTTAGCTATTTTTCTTTTTTTCCTTTTCCTTTTAATAAAAGACTTGTTGATTGAACAGTAAAATAATTTCTTGGATGAGATAGAAAGAAATGAAGAAGTTGGCATGCTGATGTTTTCCCTTGAACGAGCTTTTTGTGCAAAAAATTATATTTGATGTAAGGGAAACATTTAATTGTTACACTCTCAAAATTGTTTCTCTGTCTTTGAGTAAATTTTTTGATCACTAGTGACATTCATGTTTCTCATGTAACAATCTTTTTGTGGACAAATTGTCATCTTACAAAATGAATCTTTTAAAATGAAGAAAACTCTACAATAGTGCCTTTTTGTTATGAAAATGAACACTTAAGGACTTMTAATTTGATATGTTCATATTAATTTAATTATGGTTGGAAAGTTCTTTCATAGTTGGATTGATTTTGAGTTTTGATTCTATTGTCTAGTACACAATGATTATAATTTTTTATTATTTCTGTCTTAGATTAAAAATAMTCCAATCCCTATTAATGCCTTTTGATGTTGATTTTATCATAGGTTTGGAGTTATGCAAATGAATGCTTTCCCATTGAGCATTTTCTTAGATTAATTTAAGCTAACATTTTTGGTATAGACTTAGCATAGTGAACTTCACTGAGTTTTATTTTTAAGTTGATTGCTTTGATCACCTTTAGTTTTAGTTTCTTTGCTTTTGCTTGTAMATATCTTATTCTCTATTGAGTMARTCATTTAAGGATGMGTTTTTCTATCGATCTTGTAGCTTKCTTAATTCAAGTCTCTTCTTGTATATATGTAGGCTATTATAATTAGCAGCGAAATATATTATTTATTGTTGTCTGGAAACATGTTTGGAAAATTTTGGAACACTACTSTAACACCCCCATGTTTAATCCCCCTAATTAATTTGTAATTAATTGTGATTATTAATGGTTTATCTCAGCAGGGAGATAATATTTCCATGCTATGGATTGTAAATGATGTAAAGGTGTAATATAAAATTTGACCAAATCACTGATGGGTGAATCCTTGAGTACAACCATGATACCACTAGAGGAAGAGAGTGAGGGAGCCTGAAAGGGAGGTTCATTATTCTAGGAGAACCAAAGCCTCTGTTGAATTAATTGTTTTTGGAAATAATCAACTATTTATCTTTTCCCCAATTTCAAAGAATATTAGTTAATGGGGAAGGATTAGTAGTTGGACAACCAACCATCCTCAATGAATAGAAGCATGGAAGACTGGATAGGACAACAAAAACTGCCAGCCAAAGGTACAATAGAGTACCCATTTCCAGTCCCCATGATTTACCCCACGAGTCCTTTCTGACAGAATAAAAAAGGATAGGTCGAGAACCTTCATATGGGGATAGAAACACAAGATTCTTAGAGAGCAGAGAACACATGGGAGCATGTATGGAGAAGGAAGTAGTTCTGGTATGGGGGAATGCATGAGTATAGGTTTTTGAGCGATGGAGAACCCATTTGTGGACAAACATGCATGAGTCTCAGAGAAATATTGTTTATAGAAATGGTTTGAGAAGCCAAAAATGTGACTTAAGATGAGAGAGCCACGAGCTTGGTGTAGGAAGGGAACCTAAGAAAACTTGTGGAAGCCCTGGGCATGGTGGGTGTAAGGATTGTCAAACAATGGATGTGTGAAGGAGAGTGGACTTCAAATTTCTAATTTCTCTGAGGGTCTGAGAGAATTCTCTGGTGGTATCATGGCTTGGCACAAGGGTGGCATGTTGGTAAAGTGACAAAGAAACAAAGCCTATGGTTGGGTGGAAAGGTGTTCACCCATAGTTAGTTGGATTGGCTACAAATTGTAAACATATAAGTAACCTTTGTGCTCCGTGTAATTGAATAAAAGGAATGGCTAGTTTTTATTGCAGTCTTGAGTGTGAATTTCTGATTAATGGGCTTGACACTTGTTTCATTTGCAAGTCTTTGTGCTTGAGTAATTGTGAAATTGTATGAATTGTGCATGCTTTCCAATATGAACATAAGAATTATGTACTTCATTATGGAGGATAACAATAATCCATACCAGTATAATGGATTTAAGAACACTAGTTGAATAGAAAATTGCGAGGACATAGAGATAGGATGTAAGCCCTGCATTTCCCATGTAAAAGGTAATTTTACCTTTGGTGTGTGAATTTCTAGTGAAAGGAAACCAGGTTTATAAGTTAAGAAATGAATGTTAAATTCTCAGATGAATGGACTATTGTAACCTCCTTTCAAAAGGATTAAAGAATTAAATGATATACTTGTGAATGAGAGGCCAAATAAGGCTGATAACCTTGTGTTTTCCTTGTCCATTAAATGGAGGGGTTTGCAGGATATCAAATCCTCATTTGGGTGTTTAGGTAGTAGGATATGACTTGGTGGAAAATGGGTTAGAATCCCATGGGAATAAGTTGAAATCCCTATAGGAAGACACAAAAAAATACAATGGGACTGTTAAGTTTGAAGATGGTCCTTAACACATTCGAATCCTTGTTGAAACCCAGAGCGAACAATAGTCATTGATCTAGAGTGGAGGATTGATATCGATTGTCTAGAAAAGGACCAAGTGTTTTGGATAAGTTTGGTAGCTGGTCCTCAAAGGAGCCATCATATCCTTTTTGGACCTGGTTCTATCATCGAGGTTCCACAGATTATCCCTACTTGTTACTTGTGTAAACCAGAGTGTGAAATAGTTGTTGGATCAGAAGGGAGAGTGAACCTTAGCCATCCAATTGTCACCAAATATATAGGGACATTAGGTACAACCTAGGTTAACCAACTCACCGAAAAATTAGTGCACTGGAGGAACTACGTCGAAGGCCTTGTTTATCCCAATGGTGGTGGGACGGGTTCCAATGCAATGTTCCACCCCTTTTTGCGCTTGTAACAAGAAAGAGGATTACATCATTATGACATATCATGCCAACATGGAGGATAGAATGGCACAAAGTATGACACTTATTGGCATATGATTTGTGCAGGATGCGTGTGGGCCCTATTGGGCTTAACACCTTTGGTTTAGTGCCCTTAAATCCTAGTCATCATATCTGAGGGATGAGAGTTTTTAACCATTGAATTTATTGGTAAGCTCAGAAGGGAATTCATCGCCTTGGAGTAACTGAACCTATGGACCACTAAAGTTCCCAAGCCCCATTTCTCTATGTTCCTTCCCTGGTTTCCCAATGCCGGGTTGGGTAAGGTTCTGAGAAGAGTTCTGACCCTTTCCTTTGTGAAGTGCATGAGCGAGAGGAAGTTGGGGCACATGTTGATGATGTCAATATGACACAATTGAGCCAATATGAAGTGGACAAGTGTCGACACTTGAGTGGAGAAACCCTTATGCCATATGATGACATGTAGTGCCACGTTAGTCCACATGTTGTGCTATGGTTGATCCATGTGTCACAACTAATAACGTGCTACATGTATTGGATAATTAGAGTTCCAACATAGATTTCCATCTGAGGTCAGAGGACGTGATGATGTTAGTAGCCACGTGTCATACTGTGTCATCGTACCATGTCAACATGGTGTCTGTTCAAATTGTGGGGTATCATGCTGGGTGGCATGCCACGTCAGGACTACATGTCCTTAGTGCCAGCTGAACCACCAAATTGGGTGTTCGAAAAATGGGTGTTTATGGATTACCACATGGCCTAGTGCTCGATGGGGCGAGTTTCCTAGTGAGGTGAGTTTCCTAGTGGGGGTGTGTTCCCAATTGGGGTATGGTCCCGGGGTCCGGACCACTAGATAACTGGCCACCGGGAAGATCTTAGGTAATTTCAAGTGTGGGGAATTTGATGGATCTTGGTGCTTGGTGAGGTATGGAACCACCTCCAAGACCATCACCAGTTGTATACATGTCCTGATAGGTCAACACTAGGTGGTTCCATGTGATATGGTACATGTGACGAATGCCGACGTGAATTCCATGTGGATGTGAGGTGATTTTGGTGGAATAAGGCCTAAAGACAATAAAAGGCCATAAATTTTGATACCAAGCTTGGTTTTGAGCATGGTTATAGTCGTTGGAAATATCTCGACGAGAAGAGATGGATTATGGGGCCATAATTAGATTTAGAGGGGATTGTGAAAGATGTTTTTTAGAAAAGAAAACATGAAATTTGTACATCCCATCGACCTAAGAGAGGTTAGGGGGTCATGTGTGTTACAAAATGGTATCATAGTGGAGTTCAAACATTAGGCCTGGATGGGATAGAGAACATTCACCAGACTGGTATACCAAGGCCAAGAAGAACATGTTGACAAATTATTCTCTTCATTAGCATTTAAATCTTAATTACAAAAGATTATTAAAATGAAACACTGCAGATTCATTTTGGAATTTGCACAACAAAAATTTAATCATCCCGATTTGGAGTAGAAGAATTATACTTCTGCTTTGCTGGAAATGATAACTACTCCCGGAAGAACTTGAATATACTAACATGCATTGATATCTAAATATCAATGTAAATGGTAGGAGAAGCATAATACTATTATAGGGTTGCATGAGTCCAGAAAATGGATAAGCTGGGTTTTTTTTAATTAAGTGGTAATGTTGTCTATCTGCTTGGGTAGAGAGATCCTCTTGCATTTATGGTGGTTGTTTAAATAAGGGCTAAGACCCATATGGAAAAATCGTTGTGGTTAAAGGAATTGAGTATGGGTTGATAGAGCCTTGGTAGTCATAATTGCTGCTTAAATAAAAGGTTAAGTATGAATAATTCCTCATGCTTGGAGGACTAATGGAAAACTTGTTAAGGTCAGTTTATTTGACCTATAATAAAAGAGACCTATTGTTGATTTCCCCATTTAAGCATAAGTAAATGAAGCAGGTAATGTTGTGTTTGCTTAGAATTGAGAGGTTCCAAGAATGAATGGCGTGATTATTAATAAATGTCAACATTATAAGGTGGATAYGCCACCAMTGCATATATCAATAATAGAGCATGTGTCTAACATGCATATAGATTTAGAGCAACATGTTKTTAGCTGCAAAATATAGTGTGCTGATTGGTCATTTTGGGTTATTAAGGATATGATAACAACATGAAAAGTTAATAACATGAGTGAGAATGCTGCTGATGCCATTTCTTACAACCTTATGAAGATAAGGAAAATGATCAATAAGGTTCYGATCCATAATATGGTAAAGGGAGTGCTTGGGAATWYCCATAAGATCAGTAGAACAAATAACATCTAGATATAKATGATAGCCATATCAATATGGCTTGGTAGGCACAAGTAGTAATGAAAKGGAATTTAASTGAGGATTCCACTGGTAAAGGTCTACTGACCAAGGAATGATTTGAGGCACGAAGAGAAATAGGTATGGGTACTTTCTATACCTTGGGTAATGTTGTAACTACCTATTTTGTATTTTCTGATTTGTGTAATTCTTTTATAGCATATGTGCAAGAGGGATCTCTTGCTGATTGTTGCCAAATAAAAGAGGGAAACATGTTTATTTGCAGACCTGTGAGACTTGTCATGTGGATGATTGAAAGATATCATCAGGAAAGGATGATATTAAGATTCAATAGATGTATATGAATGATATAAAATGTGCAAGTAATGCACAAACACACACACACACACACACACGTAAAGGCATGGAATGTCTACCTAAATAAGTGAACTGTGAAGTAGGAATAGTGCTTTATATGTTTTGGGCAACACTGTTGTTTATTTAGTTGACTCTGTTAGGAAGGGTCTGATTGTTTTTATTTGAATGCTATCTTGAGGGGGTTGTACTCCATTCCTCAGAAAGAGCTAGTGTAAAATGTTGAAAGAGTACACGAGCAAGAATTCTCTAATGTTATGAATAGAAGGAAATATGATTATGCCTTTAAAGTTTTCATGAGGATCATTGAGAACAATCATAAGACACAATGATTATAAGTAAATGTGCATGTGAAATTATAAAGTGTGCCAGTGGTAGACACACACATATTATGTTGATCCATGTGGTTAAGTGCATGAAAGCACATTGTGGATATGAACTGATGGAGTAAAAGTACATGTTTGGATGTGTAGTTTGAATGCATAATAAGGACACATGCTTATATTCTTGATGGAATATTAGTTAAACAACTAAAATGTTAAATCCGATGCTAACTCATGGGTTGAGATCATTTTAGGTGATGATGGATATGAAAGAAGGGAGTTTCATGATAAAGAAGTTCCACGTGGAGGATTTGTGTAAAGAATACATTAGGAGAAAAAATTCTTGCAAATTAATGATTGTTGGAAATTAGGCCGTGGGTTGTAAAATCCTATTTGTATAAGAATCCTAGATTACATTTTAAAGAATATGCATGTGTGGAAAGCATGCAAATGAAATATCATTTTGAATTATGTTTTTAGTTGATTAAAGAGCAAAACACAATTTTCTAAATTGAAATCATAGGCTAACCTTGATGTGTTAGTGTGTTGTTGCATTCAGGGAAAATATGACTCTTTGAATGAAGAAAAAGTCAAGACAGACTTGACTGAAACTGCTCATGGAAATAGAATAGGTAGGCCCATGAAAGGGGCAGAATGTAGAAATAATGTAGAGAAAGGGGGACACCCCTCTTATTCTAAAACTCTGATTTGTTTAGTAGAGTTTTATGTGTTTAAGGAAAACAAGAACAACTTGTGAAGGCTAATGAATATGTATAGAGGCTTGAATGGTAATGATGGTTAAAGCCATGTTATGAAATTGGTAGAGAGGTCTTAGAAATAGTTCAACTAAGATGAAAATTATATAATGTGTAAAGGATTTGGAAGAAAGGGAGAATCCCTCGACTCCTCTCTTGTTTATTATTGTATTTCTTTATAATGAGAAAATTATTATATGTGAATGTTTCCGGCATGAGAATGTTGATGGTTGTGTAAAAGTACAACCAATTGAAATATTTTTATGATTTCACTAGTGAACACATTAAGGAATAATGTGATAGAGTGCATATAGATATGTTAGGACATATATGCGGATGTTTTCTGATGTAAAATGCTACGATACATGCATTTTGATTTAACATGACAACTGATATAATTGTGAATGTAATGATTCCTGTTTTGTGTAGGAAAAGATTGGGGATGTTGGGGAAGACAACTACCAATGGTGGACAACCTTAGGTAGAGGGTAAATACAAGAAGGTTGTTGTTGAAATATTGATGAAGGGACCTTAGGAGTTCCCATGAAACACCACTAATGAGGTAACATCAGAAGGACTACTGGTAGCCAGGACATGCATAATTTTTTCATGTCATGTGGCATGAGATTTGAAAGGGACTGGGTATGAATCCATTCTGAACTATTTTACAACTTGATGATATAATTATGATTTTGATTGACTAAATAAATGTCATTGACACGGAAGAAGGGTGTGATTCAGGAAAAGAGAACCTGATTGATAGAGGGAGGAACCTTTGGAAGTTAAGGATGGTTAAAATCCTTGCATGAAATTCATGCACAAATATGTCATGAATGCATTGATTAATCATGAATGATTACGAATAGAAGTGATCATAAGAAACACATTGGTTAAATGCATTGAGGATATGCATGTTGTATGAAAGAGGGTAGGCATTGGACTTCCAATTATGGAAGGAGGACCTCCCAATATTCCAATAGAGTTGTAAAAATGGTAAAGAGAGGAATTGGGTGGCCATGAATATTGGCACCCTGGTTACCAACAAAGAAAGAATGCATGGATGAATTTCTGTAACATTTTAAGTTCATATTATGTTCTGCTGACTTGAGGTTATGTTTAACTTGAGGTAGGAAACATACTCATGCCGTGGCAATAAATGATAGTAAGTAGCCATGGGGTGAGAGGTTGAATGAAATTTCTAGCCCACCTTGGTGGTATGCCTAAAATAACTATGTGTCATCCCAGAGGAAATGCAAAAAGCATTATGTGACTGTGGAAATGGGAGCTGGCACATTGGTTCAATTGCATATGGAGTTTGATTGACATATAAAAATATTGGTACGCTGAAATAATGCATGTATAGGGAATGATGCTATCATTCCATTTCATATGATTAGTGAACACAAGTGGTGCAATTGTTAGTATGCAAAATTTTAAACACTGTTTGTGAGTCACTGCAAGTGTGTAATGAAAATGTAATGTGCATGTGAAACTAATAATTTGTTTGGCTGTGTGAAGATTTAAATTGGAGTAAGAATTGTCTTGGATTTGGAAACAATACAAGTCCATAATGAAGACCAATGCTAACTGATTGTAAAAGAGCCAAGATGCTATGAGAACAAAGTCTCATACTTGTGGGATCTTAGTTCGTAGATGGAACATATATGAAAATAGATAAGTGAAATTGGAAATATGTGGGTAGAAGATTTGAAAGAATTTTGATTGGAAATTGATGATAATATTTCACGATTATTTTATGTGTGAATGATATAGGTGAGATGAAAGATCTATCATGGAGGGATATATGATGGTTTCCTAGTTGGAAAAACATGGAAAAA
>JASDQU010736657.1:74671-101413 GCA_032191745.1 Picea mariana | reverse complement strand
TCACTAACTCAAAATTACAATGTTTTATGACATTTTAATAATGTCATCTTAGCAATTAAAATTGTTGTTTTGACTCTAACTGACTCTAAGTGGGCTAAGACATAGCAAAACTTGCCCGACTGAGCTAAAACTTGGTCTATGGGTGTAGGGGGTGCTATTCCATTTCTTTTGAGCAAAAATACCCCTATCAAAATCCCCAAGACGAAGTTTTTACATTATAAGCTCAAAAAAATAATTAATTAATTAAATTATTAAAAATTTAATTAATTAAAAAAAAACCTATCTAGACTCAACGAAATTCCGCGAAACTTCAGACACTGTCTGGCATGGTCATTTACAATATTCCTAAAAGGTTACCAAATGAATGAGACCACCAGAGCGCCTTCCACCACTTTGGAGGAAGTCAATGGAGGGAAAAACTCAAGGGAAGTCAGCCAGGAGCTTGTCTGGTCGACAACCTGAGGATAAAAAACCCTCGATGAAAGGAACTCCCCTGATGACAACACCCAAGGTACCTGACCTAACTATGATCCATGCAGACTTATTACATTATTAACCCACGCAGGGGTGCGGAAATTTCGATTACAAAAATTTAAGTGCTGGGGTATCAGATACCCAAGTAGAACCATAACTGTCTTCAACATAGATGAATACTTCATGGCACATGAGTTGACCACCGTTGTCAAATGGGCGGTCAACAGGGTGAACAACTCAAAGTAGAGATATGTCCAAATGAGGCGCTATACCCTAATATAAATACTAAATGTGACCTCAAAAACACTAGGGCCAACCTAACTTAATTTGACTGGGCCGACTTTACATAATCAATAAATAATATAAATAAAGTATAAATATAATGAGTCGACATGACAAAAGGAGGGCTGACTTAACACATAAAGTAGGGTCAACTTAACACATGAAAGGGGGCAGAATTAACACATAAAAAAGGGGCAAGACAACATTACATCAAGGGTAAGCAACATTACATTATGGCATATAGACCACATAAGTCTTATAAAACATATTAGGAGTTTTTCATCATCACTGCATACATGGAAGGCTTATGATGTGATCATGCCTTTCTTCTTAACTGCTCCTAGGTCACATAGACCATCCCATGAGAGAAGAAGACCACACATCATATCGGCTTGGTACTAGACCAAGAATCTGCCTGGTCCCAGACAAAGATACTCCAAAACAGATCTGGGGTCCCTAGAACACATCTAGAGGCTTATTTCATCAAACTGCCTGGTCCCCAACCAAGAACACCAGAAATACACCGAGGGCCCAACTAGGGTCTTTTTCCATGGCTCTAACTGCTTGGTTGTAATGATCCCAAGCCATTATGCCAGGATCATCATGGTTTTGGGTGTCTTTTTAAATCTTTTTCTAGTTGTGGTATTTTGTCAAACACTTTGCTTACAGTTATGCTTAGGGTTTTACTGATGTGTTTATATGTGTGTATGCAGCTATAAACAAGAAGATATAACCATGGAACATACCTCAACCATATGCAATATGATAGACAAATCAAAACATCCCAAATATGATTTTATTCATGAAATAGAGGAACCTGCTACAATGAAGATGTCGATCTGGAATGCTCAACGGATGGCTCCAAGATAGAAGTATGAGTTGCTACAAGAAGCTCCCAATAATACAAAATAAGCCTCCAAAGGTTGGATAAGAGATGAAGACCAATACGAAGGAAGATTTGGCCATATGAAGTGCAGAAACCCTAACTGGATGATGCCACGTCCTACTGGAATGTTGAAGCTCCTCAACAATTTGGCCCTGCTTCCAAATGTGTCCAATCACCCCAAGAAAGATGCCAACAGTAGATCGGGTGATGGAAAGAACAACCCAGGTGCCCGAATCTCCAAGATCCCTCTCAAACCCTATGGATCTGAACCACCTCCAATGTATGGTGCGCCCTCCTGGATGGCCGAAACCCTAATAGTTCGGCCTCTCTCCTAGAGACCTCCAACAACGCCACCAATCCACTAGAATGATAGATCGGGGCACGGCAATGAAAACCCAAGTGCTCAACTAGGCCAAATACCTACTAGATCCTTAGATCTAGCTATCCTCCAAGATGTGGTGTGCCCTCCTCTTGGGAAATCGTCCCACTCTCAATACTGATGAATCCACCACCAAAACACCTCCGGAGTCCACCAAGAATAATGCTATAACACCTGCAAGGGAAACCCAATACCTGGAATTCCCAAAATCGCCTCACCTCAGCTAGGACGAATTCTCCCTCGATGAATGGTGCGCCCCTCTTGCTAGAAACCCTAGTTGGTGCACCCTCTCTCTCTCTACCCCTGCAACTGATGTAGAATCCTCCTGCAACTGAGTAGATTTGGAACTAGAATGGTGTGGGAGAGTATTGCATCTCCGAGACCAAGCTTGGGACAAGCTAGGTGGAATCTTTCACCACCAAATCGTCCTCTAGGGTTTGTTAAGTCAAAACCCTCAAAACCCCCAATGCTGGGCTCACTAGCTAAAAGTCAGATATCAAAATATGATCATACATGAACGAATGAGTAGAGGCCCTTGCCTTTCCTTTAAAATTTTTGGCTCCTCTTGTCCCTCCAAAGTGAATTTCATTGTATTAATATTTAATTAATTAATTAATTAACCTTTTTACCTCTGAAAAGCGCCTTATCTCTTCTTGTGGCTTCCCTGGCCACTAAAAGTCACTTCTAGCCATCCCATCCTGTAGTGTTGCTCCTCCCGATTCCAATGAGCTATTACACTAAGAGGTTCCTCCAAGTAATGTGCCCAAAATGACCTCTTCAGTGAATTTAATTGACTTATAGCTCAATATAGTCAAAATCATGGAATTCATCGGAATGCAACAGAACCAAAGCCAACCTGTGCGGAATGGTTCATAATGATGAGATATGATGAGAAATGCAATATGGACCTCACAATGCCTCTCAATAACCCCTGTACTCGCTATAACACCCATCTGGCTACTCTGGTCATCATAAACCTCTGCACTGTGATGAAGTCCCAAAGTGGGGACATTACAGTCCTCCCTGCTAGAAAATTGCTTGTCCTCAAGAAATAACCAAATCCACTCAAATAAAATACCAGGATCCCATGTCCACCTGTGGGATACACAATAGAACCCATCCAACGATGAACACTCATACACTCTGCCCCTTGAGTCCCATGTCAAGTCATGAACTGCTAGCCCCTGGGAAGTATAACCTTGAAGTATACCAACTCCGAGGGTCTCCTGCATATGACACATGGCCTCATCCTGGAATGAATCCATCCCCCAAGTCTCTAACAAGATCCATACGGCCTCCATCAACTGCTCATGCCGATGCTCGACTGAGGTGTTGCAAGACCTCTGTGAGGCACCTGCAAGCGATGCACTCCTCTCAACACTGAAGCTCAATGGAAAGTTAGAATAACCTTCCCCTGCAATGGCCCACTCGCCCCTGTCAGTTAGTGAAATGCTCAACCCTGCAATCCCTGGGTCCCATGCTAACCTCTGTCGAAGATCCCCATGTTAACACTGCATTATGATGGGCATGCTTGATTGCTCCCTGTATGTATACTGGATCCTCCACTCCTGAATCCTCAAGCTGAAATATCTGTGACCATTGGACTTGTTGTCCATGAACTGTACCTGTAAGGACTGTTCTCCCCGATTTCTAGGGATAACTAGGAGATCATGTCTCGAGGCCCACAAGTCCTAGACATGGAGTACCGAGAGAAGGATTGACCTAAGCATGGCCCTAGAGGGCCCATCCTTTTCTTCTTTCGTCAAATTCGTCTTGTCAGCAGCAGCAACATCCATCACCTTCGGCTTGGTCTTGTATCGGAGAAGGCTCTTGCTCCATGAGGTAATTGGTCCAGGTATCATGGTATGTGTCACTTTTGATCATTATAACCTTTAAATGTATGCATCTAATTCCTTTTATCTCTGACAACTGCTTGGATCTTACATTGGCCCACTTGACCATGCTTGGGGAGATTGACTGGGTGCCCTAGAAAGCCTGTACCCATAGGTTTTGGTTTGCCACTGGGGGATTTCTGAAGAGCCATCGTCCGCTCCCATCATACCACCACTTTTCCATCTTATCTCCCGCTCATCTGTCCCATTCCCTTTGTCCGGGCATTAGGATGATCTGTTTGTGGGGTTGCACCTTATCTCGTGGGAAGAAAGGGCTAAAGGCCGAGAAGGTAAAAGCAGCTGGTAAAAGATAAAATCCTAAAAATGAAACCTCGAGATGCTTCGCCCAGGGATCCCCAAGAAGGCAATAAAAAGACTCTCAGCAAGAAACAAGAGGGACCCAAAAAAAATAACAAACAAGACCTAATCAAGAGGATAGGGGGTCTCATCACAAGCCAGCTTATTATGTTCATGGGTACCTAACAGCATGACATTGCCACCATATGGTTACCACCAGGGCAGTGACCTTTGGTTGCATGGCCAAAGGAAAGGGGGTCTCATCACGAGCCAGCCTTTTCATCTCTGTGAAAGTACTTGTGGGTAACACTGTCAGCTCTGGTCACCATGCCAAGGCAGTGTCCTCTGGTTAGCCCTTGAATAAAAAGAAAAAGAAGAAGAAAAAAGCAAATAAAGAAAAGAATAAAGGCAAGAGAGGGCTTGGAAAAAATTGCATCCATGACGGGTGCAGCTCGCCTTCTACAAAGGCACCCACAGGTCCATGCACCCCTGGCTCTCACTCTACCCGTATGTCTGGACATCCGTTAGCCAAATCACCTCGTTTACATGGCTTGGATGAAGCCCCTTGGAAACTTTCCTTTCCTTATGGATACTAGCCCAATAGGGTGTCTTGTCCCTTTTCTCAACCTTGAATTGTAGGTTTTTGTAATGTCTTTGAGCTATTGGATGATATATCAGGGTTTTTATGCATATGTTTGACAATATTAATGACGAAATGTGATTAACATTGTTATGATCCCTGTGACTAATGAGCCCATGGAGGGCGTAGTTTTTGATGTGCAGGACCATGCCCGACGGACAGGTACCATTTGGACCGGTACACATGGGGAGATGATTAGTTTGGACCTCCATGGGGCTGAAGAGCCCATCAGATGGTTGCTAAGACCCCGTCAGAAGGGCAGAGACAGGACAGCGTTTGACCGAGGTTTTGCACCAAAGAAGAAGAGGATGTTTCACCAGAGGCACTTCGACAGAGCCCGACCTAGAGGGAATGACCCCTTTTCAGTGGAACATTGGCCTTGGAAGGCTTAGAGCGCCCCCATCCTTACCATGACGTCATCCAGCTTCATGGTCATTCTTGGATGCAGACTAGGCAGCAGTGGCATGTGTGGCATGCTGGAGAGGCCCCTGGGGGGTCAACGTTTTGCTCCTGGATGCCTCATCTACCCTAAAAGGGGCTAGCGCCTCCCTTGAAGGGGATTTTACCTTTATTACAGCTCAGTTAGGGTTTTAATTTGACATTTTAATGTAAAAACAGTATGATTTTGGTTTAAAGCCTTGTCGGCTAATTTTTATGACCTAAAATTAATTAAAGGTCATTGATACAGTATATATTGAGGAGTTTTATCCTCATTTTGACATAACACACAACTCACTCTCCTAGTGAGGTCTGATTTTTGTGCCCTATTAGGGTTTTTGGCTATTTTGAGGAAGGCGCCCTATTAGGGTTTTTGGCTATTTTGAGGAAGGTGCACTTGTTTGGAGAGGAGATTTTTGGCAATTTATGGTGTTTTTCTTGAAGGAAGGTTTACAACTAGGGTTTGCACGCTGTTTTCTTGATGATTTGTAAGTATTTTTCTGCAAAACTTCTTGATTGGATGGTTGTAGTTTAATTTCTTGCATTCCATTTATATATATACATTGTTGGATCAAAACCCTAGGGGACAAACACACAAGTAGGTTGTTGTCTCATGTCCCCTCATAGAAAAACCTTTTAAGCCATTGAAGAAGAAGAAGAAGAGAGCCTAGCCATTGCTACACTCTTTCTATCTTCCTCCCTTAAGCTAGCCTTACTTTTAAATTTAAAGAGAAAGAGGACGTCCTAGGCCTAGGTTATCTACACCTAGGGTCGTTTTTCTTTTAGGGTTTGATGAAAGAGCCTTGCCTGTGCAACACTCTCCCTCTTTAAACTCTCTTGTCTTGATTTTACTTGTCTTTGAGCTAGCCATTTGCCGAGAAGGAGGAGAGAGCACGAGGCCTTGCTTAAGCAACACCGGAGTGAGCCTCTCTCCCCTAGGGTTCTGTCTTCAAGGCCCTGCCATTGCAACACCTTGAAACCTTTCCTTCTTGTCCTTTAAATCTCATCCTCTTCAAGTTGTGCGTCCTTCTCCTTTTGACTCCATAACCCTAGGCACTAATCTTAGCCTTCAACGTTGAAGTGAAAGTGATTGAAACAACTCTTTAAACTCTTAAATTTGAAACCCTAACTAACTAACTAACCCTAATTAGGCTGACGTCACTCTTGGTTATTCCATCTTGACGCAGCACTTTCTGTTGATAAGCAATTAGATGATGGTTGAGAGCATTTATTGAGTAAGGGATTGGTTAAATACATTGTTGGCTACATCATCTCAATATTTATTGAAGAATTGATATTATTCCATTGTTATATCAATTGACATTGATCTCATTGATATCTATTGTTTTAATTGCTTATATTGATGTCAGATAGTTATATGAAGTACTAACCCATTGAATTATAGCCTGCATATATTGTTTTGCTATTGTCTTGTTCCGGGCAGGTGTTCTCATTTGGGGCTACACTTCGTTATTGGTTGTTTAGCCAGCTATCTAATCTTGGTGGTAACCTGTGAAGAGGGACTTTTACTCTGACCTTTATACCTTTGCCTCTTCAAAACCCCAGGTTACCGGGGACGTCTCCCCTCGGTCTAACCTCCCTAAATAGAAAGAACCTCCCCATTGAGGTGACATTGGGTGGGGTAGGTTCCTGTTACACCAGTTTGGCCTCTATTTTCTAGCCTTTTGACCTAGCTACAAACTGTGCGATAACAAGGACATCTCTGTAGAACAAGTACATGTCCACCCCTCTCCACGTCCTATCATGATGATCAAGAGTGAAAAGTTGCCTCGCTCTATCAGATAAATACCTGCAGGCCCACTCCAAACCAATCCCTGGTGGAGTATGTGGCTCTCTGGCGCAACTTGGGTCATCATGTAGCGAAACATCCTGCTAACCAAGTGAACTCCCGGATCCCATGGAAAACTTGGAAGTTTATCACTTCCAATCTCTGATGGTTGCTCCTGCGTCAGGCTGATCACTGTCTGAAGCCCTCTGTGCTCCACTGCTATCATCGGGCCTATGGTGCTCACCATCACGCACCACGTCTCAGCTGGCTGCCTATGACGATCCACCTCTATCCGACTAGATGTCGTAAGAGTACTCTTGTCATGTGGTCTCGGCCTAGTCACTCTCCATGCCCTCAGCGACTGTCTATCTCTCCTCATGTTGTTGTCCATGATAAAAGTGTCGAGAAAAGGTAACAGAGACGTCTATAGCTGACTGTAGGGCTGAAAAATACCATCTGCCTCAATCAATGCCAAGGACTCAACCAAGAGAACGTCTACTTGTACCCCTGATAACTGCTTGCATGTAGCCCTCACTAAACCCCAATCATCAAGTACAACCAAAAGTAACTCCCCCAACTGCTGGTAAACCAATCTCCATCTCCTATCACCCACGCAACTGCTGAAACAGTGAAGGTGATATCTCATAACCATATGTTGCTGCAAAGGAGTGGCCTCTGCATGCTCCCCTAAGTGTGTCTCCTCCCTACAAGGCAATACACCCCTCTGAATCCCACCATACATCTCGGCAAGTACCTGTAAGCTATCACTAATCACTATATGCTCCGTCATACTCATGTCGTCTCCCGTAGACTCATGCTGCATCATAGATCCTGGGCATACTACTGGATCGACCTTTACATGGAGGTCAACCGCTCTCGGAACACAAATGGAAGTGTCCTCCATCAACTGGTGCTCCTCTGCTAGATCACCAACATCCTCTATCAACGTGACTGACTGATACATCTGAGTGTCCACTAAGACAGATGAAGTGGATCTTTGACGGATCTCCTCAAGAGACTCATCTGACCTAGACTCTGACTCTTGAAGGGTGGTCTATGTGCCTCTCAAGAATCCTCAAGTGCTCTCCAACTCCTAAGTCTGTCTACCTCCAACTCCTGCTCCCTCAGAGCCTCATGATACATCTCACCAATCCTCAATAAGTAGTCCCTGTCAGTCAACAACTGCAGGTAGTCGATCCTCATCACAAATACTCTCTCCCTGAGAGTATGAAAATCATCCATGGTAATTCCCTCATCTGAACTACCATGTGCCACTGACGCTCTCCAGCAAAAATATGCCATCAACGCATGCATGTCATCACTGTGCCTGGTGGCTGCCATGATCATAGCCTCACTAACTCTCAACTGTGTTGCTAAGTGGTGTGGCTCCTGATCATGGTCATGCTGAGGTGCCACCTCATATCCCTCATTGTTGTTGTCACTCCTGCTAGTGTCAACTTTGGAGTCCCCAAAAACACTCTCTACATAAGATAACGTGTTGAACTGCCCATTGTCTACTGTGTTGTTGGGTCCTCCTGTCTGCCACTGCACCCCATTAGTAGGTGTTATCTCCCTCCGCATCACACTATATCCTGTATGAGCAGCCGTATCCTCCTGTGCACTCACGCTGCTACTATCATCTGCGCTTGGATCCCATGTAGATGTATCCAGACGTGTGCTATGGTCATCCTGACTGCTAAAGAGTGCATCCTCATCAATGCAGGCCGATCTTGGAAGTAAGTGCTCCATCACCCTATCAGTCTCCACAATCTGCTCAACTAATGGAGTCTCTAAAAGATGTGACTCAATCTCCTCATGTTGATCTATAAGTGTAGGATCAACTACCTGCACGTCCTGTGTCTCCTCCTGGATCTGTGGATCCATGCGTCCATGGTGTGCGTCCCTCACACAAGGCTCCTCCATCATATCTGACATGCCACTAGTATCCTCCTGTGACGTGGCTATCATGGATGTCTGAGAAGACGACAAATGTGTCACGACCACCATAGGAGGTTGGTCATCTGTAGGTGCTAACACGTGTGAGTCCTCACTAGTGTCACCACTCTGTTGGGGCATAAGGTCATCAACACCATGTGATATGCCTGCTGAAGTACTGGTACTATCATCTGGTCCTCCCGACTGTCTATCCACTATACAAGGGTCATCATCCTCCTCAAGCATGCTAGAATCATCAGCCTCTGTGCAAGAATCACTATCATCATCGGACTGCTCCAAATCCTCATCATCACTGTCATAGTGCACCTCAATGATATGCTTCTTACCCTTACCCCTACACCTATGATCTAGGTCCCAAGGCACCTTGCCACTATAGCAAAGTTGTGTGCTCCTAATGGGTGTGGGGTTTCTCTGTGTTTCCCTCCATCTAGTTGCTCTAGCTCTGTTTCCCTCTACTATGCTGGTCCAATATGTCACCTCATCTTCGCTCCAACTGGGGTTTTTCATGGATATAAACTTTTGGAGCGTTATTAGAGGCCCAAGTCTCTCACAAAGTGCATGATATTCCCTTTCACAACTCACCGCTTCTCTAACAAACTCTATAGACCCCATATTTCCTTATGGAAGATCCCTCAGGCTGGCAAGAGTCTAAGCTTTGATACCACTGTAATGATCCCAAGCCATTATGCCAGGATCATCATGGTTTTGGGTGTCTTTTTAAATCTTTTTTTGGTTGTGGTATTTTGTCAAACACTTTGCTTACAGTTACGCTTAGGGTTTTACTGATGTGTTTATATGTGTGTATACAACTATAAACAAGAAAATATAACCATGGAACATACCTCAACCATATGCAATATGATAGACAAGCCAAAACATCCCAAATATGATATTATTCATGAAATAGAGGAACCTGCTACAATGAAGATGCCGATCTAGAATGCTCAACAGATAGCTCCAAGATAGAAGTATGAGCTGCTACAAGAAGCTCCCGATAATACAAAATAAGCCTCCAAAGGCTGGATAAGAGATGAAGACCAATACGAAGATAGATCTGGCCGTATGAAGAGCAGAAACCCTAACTGGATGATGCCATGTCCTACTGGAATGCTAAAGCTCCTCAACAATTCGGCCTTGCTGCCAAATGTGTCCAATCACCCCAAGAAAGATGCCAACAATAGATCGGGTGATGGCAAGAACAACCTAGGTGCCCGAATCTCCAAGATCCTTCTCAAACCCTATGGATCTGAACCACCTCCAATGTATGGTGCACACTCCTCGATGGATGAAACCCCAATAGTTCGGCCTCTCTCCTAGAGACCTCCAAGAGCTCCACCAATCCACTAGAATGATAGATCGGGGCATGGCAATGAAAACCCAAGTGCTCAACTAGGCCAAATACTTGCTAGATCCTTAGATCTAGCTATCCTCCAAGATGTGGTGTGCCCTCCTCTTGGGAAATCGTCCCACTCTCAATACTGATGAATCCACCACCAAAACACCTCCGGAGTCCACCAAGAATAATGCTATAACACCTACAAGGGAAACCCAATGCCTGGAATTCCCAAAATCGCCTCACCTCAGCTAGGATGAATCCTCCCTCAATGAATGGTGCGCCCCTCTTGCTGGAAACCCTAGATGGTGCACCCTCTCTCTCTCTTGCCCCTGCAACTGATGTAGAATCCTCCTGCAACTGAGTAGATCTGGAACTAGAATGGTGTGGGAGATTATTGCATCTCCGAGACCAAGCTTGGGACAAGCTAGGTGGAATCTTTCACCACCGAATCCTCCTCTAAGGTTTGTTAAGTCAAAACCCTCAAAACCCCCAATGTTGGGCTCACTAGCTAAAAGCCAGATATCAAAATATGATCATACATGAATGAATGAGTAGAGGCCCTTGCCTTTCCTTTATACTTTTTGGCTCCTCTTGTCCCTCCAAAGTGACTTTCATTTTATTAATATTTAATTAATTAACCTTTTTACCTCTGAAAAGTGCCTTATCTCTCCTTGTGGCTTTCCTAGCCACTGAAAGTCACGTCTAGCCATCCCATCCTGTAGTGTTGCTCCTCCCGATTCCAATGAGCTATTACACTGAGAGGTTCCTCCAAGTAATGTGCCCAAAATGACCTCTTCAGTGAATTTAATTGACTTATAGCTCAAAATAGTCAAAATCATGGAAATCGTCAAAATGCAACGGAACCAAAGCCAACCTGTGCAGAATGGCTCATAATGATGAGATATGACGAGAAATGCAAGTTGGACCTCACAATGCCTCTCAATAACCCATGTATTCGCTATAACACCCATCCGCTACTCTGGTCATCATAAACCTCTGCACTGCGATGATGTCCCAAAGTGGGGACATTACATTGGTCCTAGACCAAGAACTCCAGGAGTGCACTAGGGGGCCTAGATCACAACTAGGGTCTTTGCCATCCTCCTAGAGAATGTCTCTTGCAACTGCATTAATTTTAACATATCGCACAGTAGCAAGTTGATGCCAAACCATGTAATTAACCTGAACTAGACCTCAGTTAAAATATATAAGTTATTGACAAGCACTTTTGTTGATGATTGCAGCTTCATGAGACATTCTCCAGGTCGTTCTCCTCTGGATTGAGTTGAGACGATCTGTGAGAACGCCCATGCGATGGGTGAGTCATACTCCTCTAGACTGAGTTGTGATGACGTGTGTGGTTTCTTGTCGTGCTCCTCTGGACTAAGTTGAGATGACTTGAGATGGTCTCCTGTCGGACTCCTATGGACTTAGTTGAGTCGACTGGAGATGACTCTCCAGATAGTACTCCTATGGATTTAGTTGAGTTGATCTGTTGAGGGTGACGTCCCTGTGGTTGAGCACATGTGGACTTGTCCCTAGTGGCAGAGCACTAGAGGATGTGTGAGAAATCCTTGATATATTGTCTAAGAGTAAGATTATTGTGAAACCCTAATTTTGTATTGTGAAGGGTACAAGTCGGCCCCACCATGTAAAGATAATTAATATTGTGTAAAAGATTAATTATATTTTTGAGTTGTACAAGTCCGCCCTATTGTGCCAATAGAAACACCTATTTTTGCACCTATTTTTGTGATAGGTCATATATTTATTGGAGAGTTAGATCCCCATTGTGGACAACTCACTCATTCATTATCTCAACTCCTACTTGTAGGGCTGAAGTGTGCACTTATCTTATGCGCAAGTTTTCTTGGTCATAGAGCACCCTCTTGTGTGCACTAGGGTTTGTGGTGAAAGGGTGATCTTCTCTTGACTCTATAGCAAAGAATTGTTGGGTTTTTCCCTTGGTTGAGAAGGGTTTTCCCAGAATAACTTCTTGTGTCTTGTGCATGGTTATTCTTCTTGTGATCTTGGTTACTGCAGCTATTGTATATTGTATTGTTGCATTGTTTATGGTACAAGTTCATGCTAAATTGAAAAGAAACTACATGTGCTTGAGCTAAGCATTAAAAATTCAACAACTTTAACTGAATTATCACTTTCTAGCCTTCCAGAAATACTTAGCAAGTGACTGAATCATCATCGCTGAAATTTCCAGAAATAAGTAGCTAGTTACTGATTTTCAATACCCAAGTTTACAAAAATACCAACCCAATTATAATTTCTAACAGAGCAAAAATCTAAAAACTTTGGATTCTAGTTCTCATTAATCTACTACCCCTATTTGAACAATTTATAGAGACATTGTAAGGAAAGTGATTAGAATTCAATAACTTTACAAGGAAAAGCGCATACCTACCAATTTGTTTATCATAATGATTCCAACTGCAACAATGAAGTTGAAAGACAATGCCATCCGTGGGCCACAAAACCATTGCTGTTGATGTTTCACCCCATCTGAGGTGCGAAGATCATTGAATAAAGATGCACTCAATTCATTCAGCACCCGCTCTGCAAAGAGAAGCATGATATGTTAAAACTTTTAAAAGTTATAAAATAATCCCAGTCCCTGTTACAAAATATCTGCAAGTAAAACGGTCCCATCAACCTGAGTATGTATCCCACTAGTTGTTGGCTATTGCCTCCTAAAAAACGCTCAAATAATTTCAATATCACTGCACACTAACAGGTGCATTGGAACTACTACTTGGAAAAGATTTTAAGTTTCGGGGTATATGGAGTTTTGGCATTGGGAACCAAAATATTGATGCAGATAAAATAACTCCAACGGAATAGTGGTTTAGTACATCTCCCATTTGTTCTAGCATCTGCAGTTGAAATGAAATGGTTCCATTAAATTTTGCAGCTGCCACTTAACTAACTTATGGAGGAAATCCGATTGCCCCTGCTATCTCAAATAAGTTGCTAGATATATCTACCTCCAATGTCGGACTAAATTTCTAATCCAGGTGAAAAGATTTAATCCACAATATCTAGTTCCTCTTGACATTGCACCAACGCATAAGTAAGCTCCCTAAGGGCATCTTCACCCATGTTTTCTGTGAGAACTCAATTTGTAGGTTCATGTGAACTGGCTCCATAGGAATTCCATGAGGACTTGGGCATAAAACATTTTCTATCATAACGTTCTTGTATTGAAGTTTGAGACTGCAGTTCCACCAAGATAAGCTAGGTGCATTGGGTGGGGGTGGCGGTGGGCCATCAACTCTCTTATGTGCCTGTGCATTGGTTCCATTGAATGTGGATACTAACCTAGACCCATTGGGTGGGGGTTGGCCATCAACTCTCTTATGTGCCTATGCATTGGTTCCATTGAATGTGGATACTAACCTAGACCCTTCTAAGCCCAGGTTTAGTAGTCAAATATTGCAACTCAATGGAGCTTCGCAACCACAAGGTGCATATCAGACCTAGGCTTAGATGGGTCAGGGAAGGAAGCTTCTGTTGGGAGTGATCACTGAAAGGAACATCAAGTCCATGGGATTGATCTGCACTCATGACTAAAAGTGTGAAAACACCACCTAATAACAAATTAATTGCTGCAGAGAGGGGATCACTGCTCCCATAAACAAGGGGGTTCATACATCAATTCAGTGTCCCGACTGGCTATGACCTTAAAACTATATTATTATTATTATTAACAAAACCCAACTGTCTATATACTATAGAATTTGCTTTGTCTAGAATGTTAAATGCACAATGATGCTAGAGTGTTTAAGTGGTGGGGATTCTCATACCTCGTTCTCCTGCGTCACTGTCCTTTCGCTTCAGCAGCTTGTGGAAGTCCTTCCCCATTAGATAAAACTTTATCGATTCCCCAATGGTGAACCTCGCCATTGCTGGTTGACCAACACAGCATGGTAAACCAGCTTACAAGCAGAGCAGAATCCTAGTTATCAATACTAAAACTGCATTTATGTTATCCTCTTCTCAGCATTCATCTCTGCAATATATTCTGTGAAACCCAATGCAAAAATGAATTGGATATTCAGTGCTTTTCCTTGGAAGCAACGCTCTGAGAATTCAAAACCAGAACATAACTCCAGCTCTAACTCTGAACTCCAAGGACTCAATGCTGGATTCGGTGCAAGTCACTGTGCAGGTCTCTGATTTTTTAGATGAGTAGAGTGATGTGGAGTTTAGGATGTGGGCAGATTATCTGAATGAGGAATGCTCGTGATATACAAGGGCACGTCCATACACGTGACCATGCACTAGCTGCCACGTTCCCCAGACTAACTAACAGACAAAGAATGAAACATGTTTTCTGGTGTGAAGGACAAGGCTTTTAATTAAATGGAGACGAAATGGGATTTCGGATTCAGGGAAAATAAATATAATAAACTAAGAGTACTAGAGAGGGCAGGACTGAGGTTGTTTCTTTGCCTAACTGCCAATGTGGGGAAATCAAATCAGGAATGTGGACAGTCAGAACATAAAAGATGCGGGGACCTTTCCTGCAGGTTATGTGCTTTGTACCTCTGAAAAGGGCATGCATTTAAGGCTGCTGACATCGGTTCTGGACGACAAGTGTAAAATATGTTTTTCCACTGGATGGCATGCTCATAAGTCTATTAGTCTTTAACAATCAGATGACGATGGCAGGTTCATTTGTTTAGATATGGTTTCAACTTTAACAGAGGTTTTCAACTTTAGTAAAGGAAAGATCTTTTTCTCAACAGGTTTAGTTTTCAAAATATTGTTTTATGTGATACTGTATGTGTTATGAAACTTAACATATTTTATTGAATTTTTTATAAGATTAATATTTATCAAGTAATGGTTAATCTATAAGTAATGTAATGGTTAATAATAGTTTTTAAGTTACCAATTCATCAATTAATTGCGGTAATTTTAATTGCGGTAATTGCTGTAAAAGGGGTTTTATCGAGATGTTGAAGTGTGAAGTATTATGTTATGTTATAATTATAATAATAAAGTTTTTTTAATTAAAAATAATAATAATAATTATAAAAAAAAAATCAATTTAATATAGGCATAATATAGGGAGTTAATAATAATTACTTTATTTTATAAATAAAAATTAATATATTTTAAAAAATATATATTTTAATATATATTATTATATTTTATAATATTAATATATTAAAAATATATATTGGTTTGAATTTATACAATTTGACATAATTTCAATTAATAGATAACTAAAATAATGTAGTGAGTAAGGAGATCTTAATATATTAAAAATTATATTAATAATTTTGAATATATTAATATATTTTATTGTATTAATATGTTTTATAGTATTAATAGTTTTTAATGATTTAATATGAAGTGTCCTTATAATCTCTCTTTTTAGGCGGAAATCTTTTTTTAAATGTTAAAAGTTTGCATCTTTCTTTCTAGGTGGAAAGCTTTTTTAAAATGTTAAAAGTTTGCTAATAATAATAATAATAATAATTTGATAATAATAAATTTAGAGAACTTTATAATAATAATAATAATAATCTATTTTTAAGGTCACGGCCAAGCCAGCACACCAAATTGGTGTATGAGACCCCCTTGTTTGTGGGACAAAGGACCCCCCTCCGCCCACTGATTTGACTGGTAAAGTCTACGAAAGTATACATACCCTACCCCCCTCTGGATTTCAACCTGTGACCTCTTAAGAGGAAACACATGTTCTTAACCATATCTTTTATTATAAATTATTATTTATAAATATATTTTTTTAATATTAAAAGTAATATTAAAGGAAAAATATATATATATCTAGAATCTCTTATTAAGTTTGGAGAATTTTTATAAGAAAATATAAATTTTGGTAAAGAAAATAAACAATTAAATGTTTTAATGTTTTGTTTCAATAGGTTTATACTTATGTTTATGTTTTTTTAAGTTGTTATAATATTCATTGTCTTTGTTCTATGTTTTTGTCTTTTTCGTCGGAATTTGGAGACAAAAATCTTCCCGAAATCACAATTTATGTTGTTTAAATTGCATTTCTGAATGTAGAAATGGACTCAACATGTTGAAAAAACACTAGGGCACTAGGATTACAAAGAATTAACCACTCAAATCTATATATACAACAATTTCTAGCTAGATTTCGAGAAAATATCCACTGAAAAGGGCCAAAACGTAGAATATTTAGACAAGGGCATACCAATGTTTTTTTTAAGTTGTTAGAGTACCAATATGTTTTGTTTGAGTGTATTCATATTAGTGTTAATGTTATTTTGATTTTGAGTTGGGAAAAAAGGGAAAATGTAACTTTGTGTAATCATGTGTGATTTGGGAGAGTAAATTATCAATAATTATACTATACATTTTCTACAATTTTGTTTACAAGAATTTAGATTTTAGATTTGAATTTTTTTTTAATTTCTAATTATAACTATGTTATTTTTATTTAATTATATTAATACTAGTTCAAATTTATTAAAAGATTAGGATTACAATAAATTTAACATATTTTGTTAGTGAAAATGGAAATTTTCCCCCTATCCCTCTACACCTATGTGTATCCCTCCTCTTACACCATCAGTGTCCATGGATCCAAACCCTGGAGGTGGATCTCCCCCTCTCCAAATCCAAAGGCTACAACCTTATGTGCCTTGGTTATGGCTATTGAGGAATCTCAAGCTAAATCTCAAGCTAAATCTCAACCTTCAAAGTTTGTCCAGAAACTAGATTCCAAAGGTTCCTCTTCATGCTTCTTCATCTCAACATGTGGCACTTTTCCTTGATGAAAGAGGATTGATTGGATAATTTATGAAGATCTTGACTTCTCCACATTTAAAGACCATCTACGTTCATAAAAACTAGCAAGTTCTCATCAAAGGGAAGATCTCCCACTTCTTATGTGGCAAAGGATTCTATACATTTTTGTTTGAAACCAAAGAGGACCACAATCTAATCTTTCAAATGGGCCTTATTTATTTGGAACCCGAGGAATATATTTGAATCAATGGACACCATGTTTCAATCCATAGCTATAAGTCCTTTCGAGAGTTCCAGTATGGTCACATCTCCCCCATCTACCCCTACACCATTGGGGTGAAGATTCATTAAGAAACATAAGGAATACTCTTGGCAAGTATATCGACAAATTCGAGCCCAAGGATAACATGTTTGAATGTGTTAGAATATGTGTCGAGTTAGATCTGGATAAAGGTTTACCAAAAGAAATTCTTCTAGCACTCAACAACTAGAAACACCTTCAAAAACTAAACTACAAGCAATTGTCGTTCAAATACAAAACTTGTTACACGTATGGAAATTGTGCAAAAGATTGCAAAAACAACCTTCCTTTGACTGAAGCGGTTCCTAACAAAGAAGAGCAATGGCATGTGGTAAAGAAGAAAATGAGTTCAGAGCAGTAGATTAACTCCAACGTATCTTAGTTGATTCTTTCTTCTTTGACTTAGCACAACCATTTTATATCCAAGTAAGATCCTCTAATCCCAACTTCTAGCACTCAAAGGCCATCCCCTCGACCCTATGAACCATTCATAGTTCGTTGATGACATCCTTATCATTAGGGGGCATCAAGTGTGATAGATAAAAGGTTCAGAATCATTCTAGATCATTTTCTTAATGCATCAGGAGGGAAGGACAATAATGCCTCTCCTTTAGTCCATTTCTAGAATTTTGCAATTTTCATGCACCGAAGAGTGGATGAGCTTTAAATATATTAGGATGTCTATCTCTCTCAGCAATCCCATGAAAATAATCTGGCAAGAAGTTATCAATAATATCAAGAACAAATTTCAGTGGTGGGGTCCTAATGGTTGAATCTGGTGGGGTAAATCCTTGTCCTCAAGTTAGTACTTTTAGCTCTCCTTGTTTATTAGTGTTTTTCCATGCTATCCCCCATTGTAATTATGAAACGAATAGCTCGGGAGATTTGCAAGTTTCTCTGGCAAGGGGGGAAATGAAATAAAAATAAATTCCACTCGGTCAATTAGAATACAGTCACAACTCCCAAGGACAGAGGTGGATTAGACATCAAGGATCCAAAGTTAATGAACATTGCAATGGGTGCCAAAATAATTTGGCATTTAATCATAGGAAAATTTAACTTATGGAAGAGAGTTCTTGTAAAAAAAATGCTTTTAATTTAGCAGGAAAATATGCCTTGATAATCCCCTTAATAGTAGGAAAGGATCACACATAAGGAAGCTATGAAAATCGATCAATTCCTTAATCGAATCTAGGGTCTCATGGATTCTAGGAAACTATAAAAACATCAATTTGTGGATTGACAACATCATGTGAAATCCCCCTATAGAAACTAAAGGTGCGATTCTTGTTAGAATATGATGGATGTGCTCATTTTACCATAGACAATATCATTATTGTCACCCAACCATAGGCCGAAGCCACCCTCCGAGCACCTTAACCTTCACAAAGAATCACTCCGGAAGAAAACCCTAGGCTAGATAGCCAAACAAAGGGTAGCACACCTTTCTCCAAGGATATCGCACCAAACAAGAGTTGTTCAGATAGTCCAAACCATAACCAAGAGATAGTCCAAGACAAAACATAATCTACTAGCTGCAGCAGCTGCAACGACAACTTCTCCTCCAAACTTGTGCACAAACTAGCTAACTGCAGTGCGCACAGGTGAGCTCTGCAGTTTTGAGAATGCCCTGCCAGAATGAAGACTAGCCTCCTGTATTTATACTAATTTTGGCTAACTGTCTGGGCCGACTTCTCATTCTGGGTGCCTATTCACTTAGTATATAATATTTCTTCTGGCCAACTTCTTCTCTTGGAGGCTAATAACCTAATACAAATTATCCTCTTGAGCTGACTTGTCTTCTAGGGTTATTAGCCAACTCATTAGGGTTTCTTCTTTCTTCCCAGAATATTCTATTCTCGTTAGGTTTACACGTGGAGGTAAATACCTCCCATAACTACCATAATATCAACACTCCCTCCTAGATAGGGAGGTGTTACAGGTAATGGTCTTGAGCAAAAACATACCATTCACTCAGTAGCATCAACATAGTTGTATAGACTATCTCATGACTAGATCATGAGCACCATCAGTGTCATCAGTTGCATCATTTCTTGAAACCATACTCCATCTGATTAATTAGACATGATGTTGGATAAGTCACTCACTCGACAGAGTGACACATGAGCCATTCTTCTAATCCGAACATATGTCCTAGAAGAATAAATGCCTTGAACCATTTTCTGTCTGGGAAATCTCTGTCCATTGATCATCCATCTAGCTGATAATCATTTCCAACACTACTGATAGTCTTCAAGGCAATCAGTGTCATCAGTTGCATCATTTATCGAAACCATACTCCATCTGATTAATTAGACATGATGTTGGATAAGTCACTCACTCGACAGAGTGACACATGAGCCATTCTTCTAATTCGAACATATGTCCTAGAATAATAAATGTCTTGAACCATTTTCTATCTGGGAAATCTCTGTCCATTAATCATCCATCTAGCTAATAATCATTTCCAACATTGTTGATAGTCTTCAAGGCAACCAGAACAATATTATTCAATAGAACACAACTGTGTTTATCCATAGTAGTACACAACTACAATCCAGTGGTATACTACCACACCAAGTAACACACAGGTACTTTATCAATGACGTATAGTCACAAACAGTCGAACACATCCACCACAATAGTATACATCTACTGTCTAGAGACATACAGTCTTCATAACAATCATTTGATATCAACCTGCACAAAAACAATGTTATGATATAAACTGAATCATCTGGGACATTCTTCCACTCACACCTGTGAGATCTGGAAGAGCATCTGCCCTCAGAAGGTCAAACATCAATGATGAGCTATCTGGACTATTCTTCTTAATCAATGAAGAATAACTATCCTGATTTTTGAGCGTGGACCATTCCCCACCCTGGGCCATTCCTCTAACACTAAACAAAGTGTAACCTAGAGAGAATGAGTCTGCCCTAAGGAATGCCTATCCTGATTGTTGAACCTGGACCATTCACCTATATGGGCCATTCCTCCGGCACTAAACAAAGTGTAACCTAGAGAGAATGAATTTTCCCTAGGGAATGACTATCCAAACCATTTCCTAAGGAAATGACTGCCCTGCACCAACCTCCAAAATGGACCATTCTTCTAAACTACACACAACTGTGAGCTTCGAAAGAATAACTGTCCAACGAGGTGGACTAGTCTTCTTGATTAACCATCAAGAAGAGAGGCTATCCTAGACCATTCCCCATGTTAACCACAATGGGAAATTGTTGTCTATGGTACATCAACCATCCATCAAACCATTTTCATTCCAAAAATGATCGTTCGATCTAGACCATTTTCTGAACTGGAAAATGCCCGTCTGTCAAAAATCTCAAACCACTTTCTGAACTGGAAGGGAACTTCTCATCCTGGACCATTTTTCGAACTAAAAAATGGTTGTCCATGAATCAATAACACATCAGTGCTCCCTCCCAACCTGGGAGTCATCTCTTGCCTTTTCAATAAGGAAGTCATCTCCATGAGCTCCATCTTAAGTACGCAAACTCTTTCATCTTGGATAGAGGCTTTACCAAAATGTCTGCTTATCTGCTCATCTGTGGATATATATATATATATATATTGGAGAACCACTTCTCTTTTATGGACTTCATCATGGAGAATGTAATTCTTGATCTCAAAGCACTTTGGTCTTTCTGGACACTGGTTTTCTCTGAAGGCTTCATATATCTCTGATCAATATAGTGTGTCATTATTGGATTCATCTTTTGTTCCCCATTATCTCATAACATCGTGGCAAGGCTCAAACTGAAACATATCCATGTGGCACTTCTTTTGTCATCATGAGATATTTGTCATGGATTGGCAATCCATCATCCTGATCTTCTGAGTAATCATTATGATACAATATCTCTGCTATAGAAAGTCTTCACCACGCTTTTGTTGTGCATTGGAGGTTCTCCACCAAGTTGTCTTCTTCCATCTGCATACAAGGGTCTCTTTCTAGTATACCTCAAAGCATTGAGGTTGCTCTACATACATTCTTTGTTCAATTATTCTGGAGAATAGTCTTTGCATTCATCTGATGTCAATTCCAACCTATGGATATTGTGGATGATATAATGGCTCATGTAGAGATATATCCAGTTTACAGGAACAAGTAATCATCATGGTATTCTCCCTCCATCTGGGATAACCTCTAGTTCTATATCTCACAATGATTACATTCATAAGTCTTTCATACACTGTTATTCATCACAACTTTCAGTACCTCTTCTTGATTTCTTTTAGTGAGTTCATATCAGGCTGGTAATCTTGTGATTCTTGATACAATGACTAGTTGTTCTGGATTTTCTTTATTTCTTGGAATCTTCATGTTCTTCCTCATGTTTCCCTTTAGATCTTGGGTCCATGGAGTTTTCTATAGATTCCATGCTCTGAAGATTCCAGCTTCTTCCTTTCATAGTAGGATCATGGATGTGGATGGATAACTATGGATGCTTTAAGGATTCTTTTTGAAGAAGACTTCTTCTAAGGTCAAACTGACAACGTACTTCTTTTCATGGATGATACCATAGATATATACTTTATCACCTTTAATGGATCATAGGATTAGCTCCCTCCTAATCCTTACTTCATGTATGAATGCATGCTCTTCTTTTGGTAATATATAATCGTCTCCCTCCATCTAATATAATCCATGCTTTTGTCTACATCCTTATTGCCTTCTATAAGGTGTCATAAGTCTTTCTCCAGTTTCCTCTTGATTGTTGACTTCTTTCTGTCTTTACTTCTTCTAGGTTTCTTCAAGATTGATTCTGAATTCAGCTTATCTTTCAATTATTACTTATGTAATATATTCCACATGAATTGTTTGATGTTATTCATCCTTTCATGTGTATTGTCTGACTTGTAGTCATAATGATAGAAATTTGTATCTTGTTGTTTCTTCCATAGGTATAGTTTCTCTTTGAACATATTATCTTCTAAGAAATAGATATGCAAGATATGTACATAAAACATGGTATGTACAAGAACTATGAAGAGTATTGTTACCTTGTATTTAGAAGAGGAAGTTTGTTTTATCCTGCTTGGTCTTCTTTGTAGGTTCCTTTTCTTTGGAAACTGATGCTTCGTGTGTCTCCTTCCTTTTCTTTAGCTCAGGACAATGATTCTTGTAGTGACCATACTTTCGACAGTTGAAGCATTGTATTTATGACATATCTTTCTCTTGATTTGGCTTCTTCCTTGAACCAAACTTTCTTTTGTTCCTGAAATTCTTGAATCTTGTTGTGAAGGCTTGATCATCGTACTTCTTTTGGGGTTTCTCTTTTGCACTCATCCTTGATTCTTCTTGAGCACAACAATTCCAAAGTTCTTCAAATGTAGGATACTCCTTCCTTGTGTTCATGCTGGCAGCAAATGAATCCCATGTCTTGGGATGACCATTGAGTACTATGTTTGCCAATTCCTTCTCTGAAATGACCTCTTCAATATCTTGTAGTTGATCTCTTAACTGAGAGATTCTCACAAATTATGATGTCATGTTGTCATCATCATTCATATTCATGTCACAAGGCTCATTCTTCAGACTCATTACTTGTCTAATGTTTTTGACTGAGAAGTGGTTTGTTAGGGCATCGTACATCTTCTTAGATGAATCAAGATGGGAGATGCAAGGTATCAAGTGGTCTTTTATAGAATCCACTATGATACTCATGGAATTGATGTCACTGTCTTTGAACTTCTCCATAATTGCAACGTTCTGCAGTTCCTTCTCTTTTCCTTCTTCAAACTTTGGTTCCACGATCTTTCCTTTCATGATATCCAACACTTTATTCTTGTCAAGGATGAGGTCAATCCTTATCTTCCACACTCTGAAGTTAGAACCTTCATCTAACTTGTTTTCTGACTTCATAGAGTAAGTCATGGCTGCTTTGACTTGGTCAACCCTAGATTGGACCAAAAACTCAAACTTGATGTCTTGGCTTGCTGAGAGTACCAAGAGATGCGCTAGGCTAGGGCACACTAGTCTATCTGGAAATTAGGTCAATTCGTTCACTTAAGGTGCCTCAATGAGAGGGTTAGGGTTTCTACAACTGCACCTTCTAGTAACCCCAGCGACAATGTTTTGGTGACTGCTCCTGCTAAAAACCCTAGCGATAGTTCTTCAACGAGCTTAATATCCTTATGGCTATGCTCCCTTCCAGTGGTTAGACTGAATGAAGGAGGTGTGGTCCCATAACCTGTTGGAATATGATGGATGTGCTCGTTTTACCATAGACAATATCACTATTGTCACCCAACCATAGGTTGAAGCCACCCTCCGAGCACCTTAACCTTGACAAAGAATCATCCAAAAGCAAATACTAGGCTAGATATCCAAACAAAGGGTAGGGCACCTTTCTCCAAGGATAGTGCACCAAACAAGAGATGATCAGATATTCCTAACCATAACCAAAAGATAGTCCAAGACAAAACGTAATCTTCTAGCTGTAGCAGCTGCAATGATAACTTCTCCTCCAAACTTGCGCACAAACTAGCTAACTGCAGTGCGCATAAGTGAGATCTGCAGTTTTGAGAATGCCCTGCCAGAAAGAAGACTAGCCTCCTGTATTTATACTAATTCCGGTTAACTGCCTGGGCCGACTTCTCATTGTGGGTGCCTATTTACTTAGTATATAATATTTCTTCTAGCTGACTTCTTCTCTTGGAGGCTAATAACCTAATATAAATTATCCTCTTGAGTCGACTTGTCTTCTAGGGTTATTAGCCAACTCATTAGGATTTCTTCTTGCTTCCCGAAATATTCTATTCTCATTAGGTTTACACGTGGAGGTAAATACCTCCCGCAACTACCATAATATCAACAGTTCTCCCTCTCAAGGCATGGATGGGAAATTAAAGGCTCAACTCCTTGTATGACATCTCTATTTGGGGCAAAAAAAGGAAGGTGTTGGGTTGGTTAAAACTTCTCACCCTCCAATCCGATCTAACACTTAATTCTAAGGCTCTTCTCCTTCCTAAACGGGTGCACATCAATACACATGAATCACGAGGATAGTAAAGGATGGGGTTGTGGACTCTTGTATGTCAAACTTGGCTATCAAGACCAATTATAGGCTCCCCCTCTCCCCTAGTGATCTAGAATCTAGAAGTATGTATGGAATAGGGATGGAATTCCAAAGATTAATGCCTTTTGCTAGATTATGATACATGGAAAACTACTGACCTCTAAAAATATTGAAAGGCAAGAGATCCACGGTCCCTCTCAACGTGCATCGTGTGAAGTTGATTCATAAAACCAAATACATATTTGTTTTTTTCTATTTCCCCTACACCAAAAAGGTCTGGGAGTATGCCTTCAAAGAACTTAAGCATAGACTAGTACTTGCAAAAGCATGGAGAGACATGTTCTCTCTCTAGTACAGACACTACAAAGGCTCCTTATTGAATAAATCGACCCTCAAAAGAGCTTGGATCACATTGCCAAAATACCTCTATTGTAAAATCCAATTACCACACAATAAAATGATCTTTTAAAAAGAGAGAATAAGTGTGAGGATCATTGGTATATCAATGAATGGCTTAATGATTAGATCCCTCTACTCCAGAGGTATAAGAGAGCAAAAGATTTTGTTACTTGATAATGATGAAAGGACTTGGATGGAAGATCTGTTGATGAGGACTGGTATGAATAAATTGTTTCATCCACAACTCACCTCCTAGTCCCTTTGGAAAATTTGAACTAAGGAGGATAACTTCCTTCAGTGGCAACAACACCAACAGAGACATGTTCTCTTCTTTAACGAAACCTCGAAAGGTAACCTAGGGGTGGCAGGCCCTAGGGGGACCATCATTGATCCTAGAGGAAATATAGAACTAAGTTATGCTTGGGATCTTGGAATAGCCACCAATAATCAAGCTAAAGCTTATGTTCTCCTTCAAGGGCTCAAAATCATCAATTCTCATTGCACAAGGTCTCTAGTTGTTGTATATAATTTTAATTTCATATATAATTTTTTTTTATCAAGTTGTTAATATATATAGAAATATAATATGAAAAATGATAATTATGAATTTATATATTATAAACTTATTTAAAATCAACATTGCTAGAATAAGAATAAACTCTCACAAGCTCCATATTGAAATATAGTGTTGGACAATTCCTAAAACACCATGGGTTGAAAGAATTTGTTATATTTATAACATTAAGAGGGTTGAAGATGAAAAACACTCTCTTAAAATGTCCTTAATACGCCTATATTAAATCTCAATTTCAAAATATTTGTTACAATACCGACCTTTCTAACCTTTTAACTTATCCAAATTATGAAAATTGAGAAAAGTCTTTTTTTTTTAACTTTTTGTATACATAAATAATTTTTTAGAGAAAACAAATTAATTCTTTACCTTTTTTAAGGTTTTATAATCTAATGGCGGTTTTAATAACCATCATCGTCGTCGTCAATTAAAAAGAAATAAATATTTTTTATAAGGACCCAAATTTACTATTATATTATAATGGATGAATAATGTTGTTAGAACCCTTGATTTAGAGTATTTCACCTATGGAAATGTTACTTTTACCAAGTGTCTATAAGGTACCAGATCTATTATAATAGTTGAAAACATAAATATTGTAGAGAATAACAGCGGAACAACACAATAGATGAAGCCACAACACCAAAATAATACCTTTGTTGCTAGGAAACAATGTTCACTTGCCTCTTTCAGGGGGAAACCTCCAACATAGCAACGCTCTATTACAATAATTCTCAAGACAAAACTTCCCATACCCTCTACTCCTATTTCTACTAAATCTAACTACCCAAAAGAACAATCTAGAGGAAGATCCTTCTAGAAGCGGAAGCTCTATTAGGTCTTCTTACATTTGCCTTATTCTTCCTTATTGCTAGGCCTTATTAATATCGACCTTTATTACATGGAAATACATTATTCTACCTGTGTGAGGGGTTAGGGAGGTTAGGTCCCTTACATGCCCTCCCCCTTGAAGAACAACCTTCTCCTCAAGGCTTGAGATGAGGAAATTGTTGTAGAATGGTGGTCGACTCCCATGTGGCATCTTCTGGAGTTGTATCTTTCCACTCGATTAAAAATTCCTTGATAGTGCGCTGGCGGAGACGATGCTCTTGCTGGTCCAAGATTGCTTGTGGCTGCAACCAGATGGAAACTTTTTCATCCAACTCAGGGAGACTGGTTTGAGTTTGGCACTTAGTTCCAATCACCTTCTTTAAGTATGAGACATGAAAAATAGAATGGAGCTTAGAATGAATGGGTAGAGATAACTGGTAGGCCAACGATTCCACTT
>JASDQU010736657.1:32574-68133 GCA_032191745.1 Picea mariana | reverse complement strand
GTTCAGAATGACCTTGATATGCTTGTTGCCTCATGCAATTCTAATCCATGACCAAATTGTCTTTGAGGGAAAGATGAATAGCCTCTCAGAATGTAATATTTTTGTCAACCTCCTGAACCTTTGAAACCCATGGCATGTATGAGAGAACTAATGGTGGCTTTTGGCCATATACTTCTTGAAAAGGAGTAATGCGAGTATTTGTATGTTAAAATGTGTTGTACCACCATTCAACTAGGGGTAACCACTGAGCCCATCGATTTTTCCTCTCAGATGCAAAAAAAACTCAAATATGTTTCCAAAAACTTGTTGAAAACTTCAGTCTGGCCATTCATCTAGGGGTGAGAGGTGGTTTTGAGATGCAATTGGGTGCCTTGTAGCTTGAAAAATTCTTGCCAAAAGTTGCTGGTAAAAATGGGATCTCTTTCAGAGACAATAGAATGAGGCATGCCAAGAAGCTTGAAAATATTATCCCTAAATATTTGAGCCACTATGGATGTTGTGAATGGGTGTTGAAGAGCATAGAAATGAGCATATTTGGAAAGACAATCGATGACAACCATGATGAATGATTTATTTCTCGATTTAGGCAACAATGAAGTCCATAGAAATATCTCTCCAAATAGCAAGGGGGTCGGAAGCGGTTGGAGTGTGCCCAAAGATTTGTCTATTTATCCCTTGTTGCATTGACAAACCTCACATTCATCCACAAAGGTGCGAACATCCTGTTTCATACCATCCCATAAAAAATAACATTTCACCCGTTCATAGGTTTTGGTAAACCCTGAATTCCCAGTTGTGGGGAAGCATGAAGTTCAGAAAGCACTGTAGATTTAAGTTGTTATTGTTTTCTTAAATACAAATGACCTTTGTAGTGAATCTATTCATTGTGCCAAGAGTACCCTGGAGATTATGGAGAATTGTGTTGTAATTGGTGGATCATGCTAGAAATTTTGGGGTCTTGCAGCCATTCCTGGTGAACATCTTGGGGCCAATCTGGTACACAAAAGGAGAGGGAGAAAAGGGACTTGTCTTCTTCATACTTCTGAGAAAAAGCATCTGCAACTACATTTTCCTTTCCTTTCTTGTAAATGATCTCATAATCATAGCCAAATATCTTGTTCATCCATTTTTGTTTCTCTGGTAATGAAATTTGTTGTTCCAGAAAATACTTGAGACTCTAATGATCAATTTTAATTTTGAAGTGTTGTCCCAATAAGTAAGGATGCCGGAGATCCACAACATGTAGAATAACTAACATTTCCTTTTCATAAATGGATTGTCCCAAATGTCTCTCTGAAAGATGTTTGCTAGTGAAGGCCAAAGGCCTACCATGTTGCATGAGGAAAACTCCAATTCCTTTCTTGAATGCATCACATTCCAGTACAAAAGTATTTGTGAATTTTGGAAGTGCTAGGACATGGGTCGAGCACATAGAATCTTTCAAGGATTTGAAGGAGTGATAAGAAGTTGGATTCCAAGAGAATGCATTCTTTTTAAGGAGAGCAGTCAGAGGAGATGCATTTTTTCCATAATTCCGAACAAACTTCTGATAATATCTCATTAAACCCAAAAAACCATGAAAGCTCTTAAGAGTTTTAGGGTGAGGCCAATCCTGCATAGCTTCAATTTTCCTAGGATCCACCCATACACCATCCTTTTTGACAATATGACCCAGGTACTCCACTTCTAAGGCTCCAAAGACACATTTAGATTGTTTGAGGAAAAGTTGGTACTTAAAGAGTAGACGGAGAACTTGATCCACATGGGAGAGATGGGATGTCCAAGTTTTACTATAGATGAGAATATCATCAAAGAAAACTAAGATAAAATGATGGAGAAAAGGAAGAAAGACATGATTCATAAGACTTTGGAAAGTGGAGGGAGCATTACACATGCCAAAGGGCATTACCAAGAACTCATAGTGACCCTCATGAGTTCGAAATGCAGTCTTGGGAATGTCTTATTCTTTCATACAGATCTGGTGGTAGTCAAAACGTAGATTAAGTTTGGTGAAGTACTAAGCACCACTCAATTCATCCAGGAGGTCATCAATGAAAAGAATGGAGAATTTGTATTTGATTGTGAGTTTGTTGAGGGCATGAAAATCAGGACACATGCGCCAAGTAACTTCTTTCTTGAGTACCATGACCACATGGGAAGAATAGGGGTTGGTACTAAGATGGATAACACTCACTTCTAGCAATTCATTAGCAAATTTCTTAATTTTATTCTTCTGGGCAAAGGGATGATGACAAGGGAGAACATTGGGAGGAACATTGCTCGGTATGAGAGGAATGGAATGATCATGGACTCCACGGGAAAGGGGAAGTTCTTTGGGAGTGGTAAAAACAACTTGGTGGTGGGAGAGGATAGATTGGAGGTTGAGATGCATAGAGGTTGTCTCAACAACGTGAATGGAGTGGAGTTGGGAAATAATGCTAGAATGACCCTTTTTGAGGAGATTTTTCATGTGATGGTAACTAATGATCTCAGAGGAGCCTGTTGTGATGCCTTGGAACTTATATTGTTGTCCCTCATGTTGGAATTGCATGGTTAAGTCCTTAAAATCCATGAGAATGGGGTCAAGAGTGTGTAACAATTCAATACCAAGAACAATGTCACAACCACCCATGTCTATAGAAAACATATGGGATTTCAGGTGATACTGACCAATTTGGAGCCACACATTTTCACAACGTTCCCCACATTTCATGGAACCTCCATTGGAAATCATGATTTGAAAATTATTGATGGCATGAATGTAACAATTGAATTCTTGGGAAATGCGGCGATGAATAAAATTATGGGTGCTACCACTGTCCACAAGGATGGTGACTATCCTATTTTTAATGTAACCAATTAATTTGAGGGTCTGGGGAGTAGAGAATCCAATGAGGGCATTAAGTGAAATAATTAGTTCAACTTCTAGTGGATCAAAGGGTGGGGTTAGATCATATGGCGATAATAGCTCATCCACGGGTGAAATAACAACCTCTTCTGCAGAAACATCCTCAGTCATGGCCATAAAAATATTATGTTCCTTACACTTGTGCACTGGAAAATATTTTTCATCACAATTATAAAAAAGACCCTTGATTTGGCATTCAACCATTTTGGCCCTGGTTAATTTATGGATCTTGAGGGGAGTTGAAGGAGGGGAAAAATTAGTGGGTTTAGGGCGAGGAGGAAATGATGGTTTGCGGATCTAGGAGGAGACAATCTGTTGTGCTTCCTTGTCTCATTGAGTAGCTTCCAACCAAGTCTGGGGGCATGCAATGAGAACATGGTCATAGATTTCATTTTTAGGCCATTGATAAAGAATTCCCTGAAGAAAGCATCTGACATGCCCTCTGTTCTGAAATCCAAGTGCTCAAATGTTGCGATAAAGTCTTCCACTGTCCCAAATTGCTTCAACTTGGTCAAATGGCCTAAATGGTGGTGTCGAAGTCAAAGTGGTCATAAATATCTGCAACAAATTATGTCCAAGCAACATACCCTTGGCGTGCCTTTTTACGCCATTGCCACCATTGCCAGCGTTCCATATCTATATGTAGGATACCATAACGAAGCTTGGCTAAATAATCAATAATGCCATGCAAAGAGAAATAATGTTCCATTTGAGTGACCCAGCCTGTGGGATCTTGCCATCAAATTTGTTCACCTCAATTATGGGAAGGCGTAGGTCTCGAGGAAGGTGGGTAGTGTGAGGACCTTCGTAATGGGAAGAGTCATGGCCTTCCTGATAGGATGGTTGTTCAGAAGAGGAAGGGTTCATGGAACAACCCATCAATTGGTCAAGTGTGGCTTTGATGTCTTTGATGTGGGACATTAGTCCTGGGGGATTTGAACAGACGAATTGAGTGAGATAATGTTGGCTCTGATATTCTTGATGTCCTCCTTGTTCTGGAGGTTGTCAACAATCAATGCATTGAGTTATTGGGCGTAGGTGGTGGTCATTTTGAAAAAATGGTTAGGTAAATGGGATAGGGGGGAAGCAGGGGGCGGAGAGGGGTGGGTGGGACGACTGAGAAGAATGGTGTCAAGTGATAGGTACCACTGTGATAAAGGTGAAAAGGGGAATCTAATGGGATAGGGGCCAAATAAGGGTGTCGAAAAAGGGGTCGGGTCCACGAAAAAAATTGTGTTAAAAATGATAGGTACCACATGAATCAGGGTGAAGAGAGGAATCCAATGGGATATGTCCCAAATAAGTGTGCCCGTAGGACTACTATACTCGTTGTTTTTTACTCTTGTGTAGTTATACTTCGATCTGAAGAGTATTGCAGTGTTGAAATGCCCAAATTCTTAACAAGAAAAAATGTGTAGTAATTTTGCAACCATAATGCAAGAGGTAAAGTTGCATGACAATAGATATTTTATGTTCTATTTTTGTTTTTGTCCCAAGGGTTAGGGTATTCAAGTTTTCTACAGACAAGGGTTTTCCCCCTGTTATAGCTCTTTGATATACATGTAGGGTCCAACAGTAGTACTCAACTCAATATCTCAGGGCACCAACTAAGGAGGCTGGATCGTGCCCTTAGCCGTACTACCCGACTACCCAGGTACTACAAAGTATCTTCCCAAGTGTTTTTCTCGATGGCACTATAGCATTCAGGTGACCGATTGGTTTATCTATGGAGGGATTTAGGATATCTAGGTTGACCCATATACAAGTGTTGTCTAATGCGCTACAACTCGAAGGGGTACCAACAAAGGTTAACAGGGTGGCCAACAATGTGCACTTAAGTACCACTTGTAGTTCCTACATGTATGCTTCCCTGACCATGGATTTATGCATTGAACGAAGGATATTTATAACTTTAAGACGTCAGAATACGTCTCTACCTTGAAAAAAAAATAACCCACAATTTTCTACCAAGGAAAGTGCTCTGATACCACTTGTAAGGTACCAAATCTATTATAATAACTAAAAACATAAATATTGTAGAGAATAACAATGAAACAACACAATAGATGAAACCACAACACCAAAATAATACATTTATTGATAGGAAACAATGTTCCCTTGCCTCTTCGAGGGAGCAACCTCCAACAGAGCAACGCTCTATTACAATATTTCTCAAGACAAAACTTTTCATACTGTCTACTCCTATTTATACTAAATCTATCTACTCAAAAGAACAATCTAGAGGAAAATCCTTTTAGAAGCGAAATATTCTATTGAGTCTTTTTACATTTGAATTATTCTTCCTTATTGCTAGGCCTTGTTAATATCGACCTTTATTACATGGAAATATATTATTCTACCTACGTGAGCTATTAGGGAGGTTAAGTCCCTAACAATGTCCTCTTTTACGAATCTACAAACCAAAACTAATCATTAACCATGATTAGTTGAGAACAAGCACAAAATTATTGTAACACTATTACAATTAGCATGATTCAATTATATATATGATTAGCATGATAGAACCTGAGTGGGCCTAATGGTTAAGAAATTGTGGTTCCTCCTTGAAGGTCACAAGTTCAAATATAGAGGGGGTTAGGGTATGTATACCTCCATAGACTTTAGCAATCAAATCGTTGCGAGAAGGCAGTCTCATACACAAACTGTTGGACACACCTACCACACTTAGAGGGGGGGTGAATGAGTGTGGGGCTCTTTTTCCAAAACTTCCCTCTTGCACAAAACTTATCAATTAGCATTCAACATTTATTCATTACCCATTGCTGTCATTTATAACCAGTGATATGTAGGCACATATCAGCAACATATATCATCAATATATCATCAACAAGTCATCATCATAATGGACACAAAGAACACAAGATGTATGTACAATTTTCTTTTTATTACGGATTACAATCCTTGGGTTTATCAGCAACAACTGAATGGAGTACAACTCTACAAGAGCACCATCTCTATATGCAAGACTCAACTTACACCCTCAACATCAATTGAGACGAGGCAACAATCCTCAACAGATATCAATATGTCAATAGGTACGCAACCTGTCAGTAGTGCATCTCGTGTGTGAACGCACTCTGGCTCACTACAGCCCGCGTGTGAACGCGACCAGTGTATAATGCAACAAGCGTCTACTTCTAAGCAACTAGGGTTTTTCTTTTCTTCACATGCTCATAACTCTTCTATCTTCCACTGTCCAAATTGACCCACAACCAGTCATAATACATCCAAGCTCTCCAATAGCTTGCTCATGCTCCACAACAAATCAATATGAATGCTATCTCAATCATGTATAAACAAAAAGTATACCATAGCAATCATGTCACTACTGAATCACAAGAGTGTTGCTCACTCCATCCATTAAATCAACCAAATTGAGCCATATCATAGAAGCCATACCAAGAATTCCCTAAGAATTCACAACATATCAAACAATAGCATCTATCAAGACAATAATGTAACCATACCAGTGTCTTAGTGATAGACCTGAGGCCATAGAATGCAGATCTAGAACCTGCCTCATCATCCAAGAGCTTGGCACCAACTCAACCACAAATCTCCATGATTTTATCCACTCCATGCTCCCTGTACACAGTCAGACCGTGTGTACACTCACCCTATACACAACCAGCCCACGGGTACATGCACCCTATACACAGACAACCCGCGTGGGCATCAGAAAATAGGGTTTTCTATGACTCTAAGACTTTCACCATCAAGATCTCCGACATTGCTGAAACTTTGATGCGTCCATGTGATCCTCCTCTCGCTCTCTTCCTCAGAATAGATCTTCAATTATGCTCAAGAGATCCACACCAATCGGATTCTCTCACGAGAAACTCTCCATCAATACTCCAAAAGATATTACCAAGAAGCTCTCCATTGATCCACAAAAATGATTCTTACCAAAATGTGTATTTTACAAGAGATCCTAGCTTCTTATTTACACTTTCATCTTCTAGGTCACTTAACCCATTTTTAGGTTACTTAACCCATTTCTAGGTCACTTAACCTATTTTCCTTATTTTGGGGTTAACCACTTTCCATGAATAGAAAGTTCTCCAATACTTTATCATTTAAATATTCCTTCTTGATTTTGTCACTTTACTTTATCATTTAAATAATCCATCTTGATTTTGTCACTTTACTTTATCATTTAAATAATGATTTCTTCTTTTCAAGCACTTTTACTTCTTTGAACTTTTGGGGCTTCAAGCCTTCATATGGGGGTCCTCCAACTTCATAAGACCATAACTCTCAAACCGTGAGGAGTTATGCGACATTCCACATACCATCGAAAATGGCATGAAAAGCACTATCCATCTAGGATAGTTTCACCAACAACTTCATTGATCTTCATCTCATTATTCCACATACAAGCATGGGTCCTCCAACCATTCTTCTAGGATAACTCATTCCATAAAGTGTCTTCCTGTGAGGGCTTTCACCATAAGGGGACCACTTTGGAGTTCATCCATTTCTGCACCTTATCAACCATGATAAGACACTAATGATTCATCTTTACATCAAACACTATTGGGTCCATTACCCAAACCTTTGTGCTATGGATCTTTCTTCAAAGGTTGACATCAATGACAACCAACCTTAATCAACACAAACTTGGTGTTTGGTTTTGTCGTGACCTTAAAAATATATTATTATTATTATTATATTATTTAAGATATGTTTGAATGAAAAATAAATTTATATGTATTAATGAAGTGTGTTTGAAAAAAAAACTATTTATATTTTGGTAGATAAATTTTCATAGTTTATTTTTTTTCACAAAAATTGGGAGATATCGTATTACTAAAATATGTGGTAAATGCATGAAACAAGGATACAAATTAAGAGACAATCTATCAAAATTCAGGCCCTTAGAGGGCTCTAGTGAGCAACTATGCCAAATTGGAGGTAGTTGTTTCAAATTCTCAAAAGAGAAGCATGCAACAAAAAACCTTACAGTGTAGACTCGAAAGAAAACTTCAAGGATACAAGAAAAGAAGGACAATGAAGTCTATTGCGAGGGAAGAAGCCACATCAGAGAAAATAGTTGTACATGGTGACACTAGAACCTGGAGAGGACCGGCTTGAAGATCTTCAAGTTCACCCCTAAGTGCATGTTGACAAAAAATTGGTCACCTATATTTTCCCTCTCTTGGATTAATAAAAAAAATGATATCCAAAGGTGAATTTTTTTAACTATTATAAGTTCATTGTATAGCCTTCGTTCTCATCTTTTCCATGGATTTAGCAGAATCAGAATCCAAGTATCTACAACCAAGATATGCATAGTTTTGTCTAGAATTCCAACAGAGATATTACAAGAAGAAAAGTGAAGAATTTTGCTAAGTGTCATTTTCCCCTCTCCCCTCCTCTCCTTTCCATACATAACCATTTTCTCTCTTATACACAACTCTTTTACTACATTTTCCACACTTAGCCATTTTTCTTTATTCCCCTTCCATACTTAGCTATTTCTATGTTCACATTCATTTTCCCTTTTTCTTTATTTTCCCATTTCTTTTTATTTTTCCTTTCCATTTCATTATCTCATTTTCCATTTATTTTTCTTATTTTCCTTTTCCCTTTTTCCTTTCCCAGTTTCATGTAATTGTTTTTATTTTTCATATAATTCTTCCATTTTCATGTAATCCATTATATATTTTCCAACAGTTAGTCAATTTCATGAGTCAGGTTCAGACTCGTGGACTCATATTTGATGTTCACTACCCTCACAATGCACCTTTGACTTTCGCCACCTTCATAATGCACCTACACTTAGAATTTTCACAACTTGTTTTACTACCCTTTACTCTGTAAATCTTCCAACACTTAGTCAATTTCAGACTTTCAGACTTTCATACTTTCAGACTCACAGACTCACATTTGATGTTCACATTATATACTTTGTAAGTCTACTAATGTATGCCTGCCAATTCTCCACACTTAGAATTTTTCACAACTTTTTACCATTAATTAGTGCCCTACCTACCTCCGTGTTCATGTAACCCCACCTATTCTCCATATTATTTTAATAATATTTATCTTATCCTAAGTTCTATGGGCATATCTCCAAGTGACACATGGCAAACATATGTCAGCTAAGGATTGGTGACACATGGAATCAAGTAAAATTATCACACGTGGCAACAAATCAGGTGCTGACATGTGGCCAATCTGATATCCTATCACACAGGGACATGTGGTGATGATGTGGATGTTGACTCATGTTGACTTGGTAATTACAAGGATTCCACTGAGCGTTGACTAGGAATGAGGTGGACTATGATTGGGCAGTCAAAATTTTAATTATTCATTAATTTTCTTAGGGGTCAAGATATAAGTCTCCATAATCTTCCTTTGATTCTTACTAAGTGTATATTACATTTTTCAATATATACACTAAAGAATCTTAGAATCCCATTCATGTGGGATACAAATTATAAAGAAAAGTCAAAATTTAACAAAGGAGGTCGAAATTCAATCCAAGGGCCCACATTTTCCCATCAAACTTGATTGATGATGGTTGAGTCACGATCTTGGAAAGGCTATATCTTGAGCTCTCGACCTCCATTTGCAACAAACTTTATAAAGTTGGAAATTTATTTCAATGAAGAATATTATGGGAAAGGTCTTGAGAGATGAAAATTTCCAAACGTTTCTAAAAAAATAAAATATCAGTCAGTAACATTTTTATGCTTTGTTGATAAATCTGTTCAATACCTCGACTTCATGAGATCATATCTTGAGATCCGGGGGTCAGATTTGGAACAAAATTATATAGTTGGAAAGCTAAGAAGATGGATATCACATATAAATTGGTTTCAATAGCTGAAAGGTTTATTATCCTATCCATTAAATTAAATTACATTACTTTTTTTAAAAGGGAAATTAATTAAATTTTGAAAATAAAAGTTTAATTAAAAAAAAATTATTAAAAAAAAAAAGGGTCCCATTTTAAAAATATGGATATTAATGATGTAAGTTCATTAATGAGAACTTAATGAGGCATTGATTAAAGATAATACTTCAAGAATAAAATTGTACGAGAAATTTAAGAAGGAAAAACCCTAAGTACTCAAGTAGTTAGAAGAACTGGCTTTAAATGAGAAGAAATACATCATCAAGAGGAAGAATCAAAATTTTCAGAGGGGCAAGGCAGAAAATCAGAGGACGAAGAAAGTACAGCCATGAATATATGGCCAAACTTCTGATCAACGAAGAAAAATCTCCATCTTCTCCACTCTTTCTCTTCTTCTACACCATTTCTCATAGATTTATGCTTGAATCTCTGAGTTGGGCACATGACTGAGTTCTTGAGTGTTCTTATTGTATTATTACAAAATATTTTTCTTGTATGATCATGGATTACTTAAAACCATATACATGATTGTCAAAGATTTTGTAATGAAGAACATCTTTCATGAATAAAGATCCACAAAGAATTGTTCCGGGGTTGATTTTGACTATATCTTGTAACTTTGAGTCTTAAGTATGAGGTATTTTGGATTGACCTATCAAATTCTCTTTCGATATTGATAGTAGTACTATTTTAAAATTCTTTGAGATGATCAAATTATTTTCACCTATTTTTCGTGAGGAAGACATGGATGCATTTATATATGATTAATAATATTGTGTGTGTGATGTTGATCACAAATAAATTCTGACGATGGAGCCCCCCTTCAATCTTTTCTATTGTTATAAGTCTTCTTGTTGCATATAAATATCATATCAGGTTATTGAAGAACCATTTTTGTTTTATACATTTGAGCAATAAATATCTAGGGTTTGTTTCCTAAGCATTCTCCTAATCCAAGATATTCAAGATACATCTTTTAGCCAAAGAGGAGTACCACCTCTTTAAAAATGCAGGGGGATTCATATCCTTGTGAGGTTTCCATTTCGGTCATGATGGATTCAAACGTCAACATTTTTGGCAACTCCACTTGGGATATATTTATTTTCAAGATATTTGAGGCCATGCTTCAGATAAGATTGAAGAACCAGAAATATCCATGGCTCAAAGTTTCCAAAAGAAGATTCAATAATATTATTGTTTGTTATAAATTCATGGGATTTGTAAAAGGATTATTGAAATACGTCACACCTTTTCTATAATTTCAAAAAGACACGAGAAGCACCGAAGATTCCAGAGAATGGGCTTCCTGGAAACTCCATTGGAAAGACTCAAAATGGAAAATTTCATTCATGTCATGATGCTCCTTTAAATTCTTCATCAAGCACATCAATGGCTTTACAAGACTCAACAAAAGGGAGAAATACCCAAAGAAGGAGGCGATTTTAGAAAACCCCTTTAAATCTACCAGAAGTAATTTTCAGATGCATGATATTTCTATTGAAATTTTTTCTACATTCTTTGGGGATGCTTCAGAAGATGCATAGCAACACTTGTTTAATTTTAAAATTACATGTCATGATTTCAACCTCACTAAAGACAATGTTACATGTAGATTATTCTTACAAACTCTACGAGGAAATGCTCCTGAATGGTATAGCTCATTAATTCCTAACTCCATTACCAGTTGGGATGTATTCATTTGTAGAATATTTCATCCCAAAAGTGCATTCATATGTTTTTGTTGATGCTTTAAATGTTGTTTTCCACTCACCCTCTCCCATATGGAAGAAAGATAATGAAGTGACCAACTTTGAAGAAGAATCTAATCAAATATTGGATGAAATTTCTAAGTCAAGTCATGTTGCTGAAGATGAAGATGAAAATTAGAAATTACAAGAAGAAAATTTCAACTTCCTATATACTCCATATGAAGATATTTCAAGCAACAAATTTGAAAATCAAATCAAGGAGCCTCCACCAAATACACGAGAAGATTTCAGCCTTGCAACAGAAGATGAAAGTTTGCAAGAGCAATTACAACAAGAAGAATTGGGGAAATAATTGAATATTGGGAAGAATGATGAACAAGATTGCTTTTACAAGAATTAAGAGTCTTTTCAGGATATTATTGATGAATCAAGAACCTTGGAAGTAGTTGGAGATAGGGAAAAAAATGAATGTATTCTTGCATTGAAAACTCCTCAGCTAATCAAAGACAATAGTATTCTCGAGCAACCAAGAATCGATTTCAAAGAATTATGGTTTTAGAGCATTGTTGGCCAAACAATGTAATCAAATTTTCAGCACACTTGGTTCAAATTTTCTCTAGTATATATTGAGAGTACCCCTGACTCAATGGTACAAGTTTCAATATGTTCCATAGTGATGGAATTTATTCCAAAAATCAGATCAATGATTGAATGGATCCATTGGAAATATACCTACACCTAAGGTGCCCCTTTATTTCAAGTAAGTTAGCGTAGGTAGATCATGTATGTACACATTTTATTTCTTTAGTTCAAGTTTTGCACAATAAGGAAGTCTTCATATTGAAATTTGAAGATAACTCCATGAAAGAGGAAGAATTATAGGAATCTATTTTGAAGATGACTCCATATCCCAATGGAGAAGTTAATTGGTCTTGATATTCCAGTGTTCTCAACAACCCACAGGGGGTCACTGTCCCGCAGTTGGAGCTAGTTGTTTACCAAAAATTAGTCACCTATATTTTCCTACTCTTGGATTAATAAAAAAAATGATATCAGAAGATGAAATTTTTTGAACTATTATAAGTTTATTGTATAGCCTTCGTTCTCAAATTCTCCATGAATTTCGCGGAACCAGAATCTGAGTCCCTACGACCAATATATGCATAGTTTTGTCCAGAAATCCAATGAAGATATTACAAAAAGAAATGTGAAATTTTTTTCTAAGTGTCATTTCCCTGTCTACCCTCCTCTCCTTTCCACACTTAACCATTTTTTCTCTTATACTAAACTATTTTACTACTTTTTTCACACTTGGGCCATTTTTCTTTATTCCCCTCCCATACTTAGATATTTCCATGCTCACATTCATTTTCCCATTTCTTTTTATTTTTCTTTTCCATTTCCATTATCTCATTTTCCATTTCTTTTTCTCATTTTCTTTTTCCATTTTCCCTTTCCCTGTTTCACATAATTATTTTTATTTTCCATATAATTATTTTTAAATTCCATATTTTCCATATTTCTTTCCATTTTTCACATAATCCATTATATATTTTCCAACACTTAGTCAATTTCATGAGTCGGGTTCGGACTCACGGACTCATATACACTTAGAATTTTCACAACTCTTTTTACTCTTTTTAATACCCTTTACTGTGTAAATCTTCCAACAATTAGTCAATTTTGGACTTTCAGACTGGACTCATGTTTGATGCTCATTTCATATACTTTGTAAGTCCGCTAATGTATGTCCAGCAGCAAATTTTTACCATTAATTACCGCACTACCTACCTCCATGTTCACGTAACCCCTCCTATTCTCCATATTATTAATAATATTTCTCTTATCCTAAGTTCCGTGGGCATATCTCCAAGTGGCAGACATATGACAACTAAGGATTGGTGACACATGGAATCAAGTAACAAATCATGTGTTGACATGTGGCCGATTTGATATCTTATCACACAGGGACATGTGGTGATGATTTGGATGTTGAATCATGTTGATTGAGTGATTATGAGGATGCCACTAGGAGTTGACTGGGCATGATTTGGACTATGGTTGGGCAGCCAGAATTTTAATTATTCATTAATTTTCTAAGGGGTCAAGCTACAAGTCTCCATAGTCTTCCTTTGATTCTTATTAAAAGTATATTACATTTTTCAATATATACACTAAATCCTTTTATAATCCCATGCATGTGGGATAAGAATTGTAAAAAGAAGTCAAAATTTAACAAGGGAGGTCGAAATTCAATCCAAGGGTCCACATTTGCCCATTAAACTTGATTGACGATGGCTGAGTCATGATCTTGCAAAGGCTATATTTTGAGCTCCCAACCTCCATTTGAAACAAACTTTATACCGTTGGAAAGATTTTTCAATGAAGAAGATGATGAGAAAGGTATTTAGATATGAAAATTTTCAATTTTTTCTGAAAAATAATGAAGAATCAGATCCTGTCATTGAGAAGAGGGGGGGGGGTGGTGAATCAGTGACACAACAATTATATCAATTTTCCACTTATTAATGCAAACAGAATTTTAACACTGTGTTTTATCATAGAACCCAAATGGGAAAACCACAAAGTCTATTCTATTAACTACAAAATTTGTTTTACATGTTACATAGAAGGAAGATGTACTTCCTTTTTTTTTTTTATCAACACCAACTGATCAAGATGCACCCACACCCTGGTTTACCAACACCAATTGGTAGGAGGCTACAACCCCATGTTTAGTCAGCTACAACTGACAAGGAAGAACCAACTTCCTTTGCAGGAACCAACCTGCCCTTGCACCACCCAACCACCCTTAATACATAGGTATTTGTATTTCTTCCTGGACTCTGCTTCAGCTATTGATCTTCTGAATTGGACTGCAGATACACTTTCTTCTCCCACTCTTTCTGGTTTATATAATTTTCAAACTGGTGTGAGATTTAAAAACATTGTGTCCTTTTGTTTGGACCATCGCACCTCTTCAATTAACTTCACCATAATCATTAACTACTATTTTTTTTTTTTAAGTGTGAAGACTCCTCATAAATTGATCACAGAAATTGATCAATTTCATCTTTTAAACTCAATCTTGAAACTCTATTATTTTAACAGGAACCGAATTCTATGGAGGTGCTTCCTTCAAATCAACGATCAAGATTTAATTACTCGCCAAGATGAGGGGTTTACAAGATTTCAAGTTATTTGTCCTTCGCGACTTTGTTGCTTCCAACATACCAAAAAATCTCGAATACGATATCCCAAAATGATCGGATGACTCATATTACTTATTTTATTATTTAATCTAACAACCATGACTTAATCATGTTTATCAAATTCAACAATTGCGATTCGATCTTCAGCTGAGATGGACGGCTGTCAGGATTTCAACGTTTTGCCCATTGATTCTTCATGACCTCCAACAGTTCAAAAAGCCTGATTATGATGTTACCGAAACGATCAGATGGCTCACATTACATCTTTGAAATGATGTATCAACTTGACACTTGTCATTGTCTTATTGTGCCACGTATCCTTGCCAACGTGGTCCACTGACCCACAACCCTGATCCAATGGTCCTCGTTATGTCCTCTAAATCGAAGGTTCTTATCTTATCATGATTTCACATTTTGGCATTATTGGGATGAAGGATCTTGACACTCCATGTCATGATCACTGAAAATCAAAAAAAGGATCTTAACTGGACTGGATTCTTCCCTTCTTGTGACCATCGGTGGTGACCAGACGCTTATCCACAAAGCGCTTCATGATTCACAACTTCGGAACTTCGATGATGAAGGGTCTTGACTCTCCGTGTCACGATCACTAAAATAGAGCTTGGCTTCACTAGGTCCTCCCTCCAACTCTTGACGATGTGACCATGCGCTATGACCTCTCACCAAACATTCAGGCACTTTACTTGTCAGATCAACCCAGATCGATGGTTGAGGCACATATCGGGCAATGGAATAGCACATAACTTAATTTTGTGAGGACGAATCGGGGAAGACCATTATGGTTTTAATAGTGGACACGTGGCACCATTAAAAGTGTATCGAAGCGAAAGGCAGTTTTCTTGAAACCATTTTCTCAAAATCCCGTCGTGCTTTGATCTTTCACCACGTGTCCTATGGCTCCAAACAGCCAGGATTGTTATCGTGATTTTCTTCCCATGAAAGGAATGCAAGTCGACACTTATCCTCCTGAAAGTTATGCTGGATCAAACGGCCTATGACAATTAGTTCCTTTCCTCTCGAGCGATCTCTATCGTCCATTGATATTATTGATGGCTCCTTTCTCTGAACTCGACTCCAACCCTTCTGATCTTAACTCGAATCTCTTCCTTCCTCTGATCTCTTTCAAGATTCTATCCCTCTTGATATTTATTCATAGGAATATTTTTGATCCTATCGTGATCAACAATAATCATGAATTCCTCCTTCTGAGCTTTGATCTTAGATACTATTTGCTTCTCCTTTTTGCTCCTCCTCTTGAGCTTGCGCTATCAATCTCTTGCACACTGTATGACATTTTCACTTTGTTCGATCTCTGCACACTATTTTGTCATCATCACTTCAATTGTTGACATTAATGACAATATTTCCAATCTCCCCCTTTGTCATTGAGGGAAACTCACTAACTTTGTATTCAAAACTCCCCCTGTGATGATGCTTTCCACTTATAAAGCTTTCCTTTTATGAATTTTCTCTCCCCCTTTGACATCAATGGAAAAGGGTTTCTTCTCCAATCATCTATTTGTATAAACACTTCTCTAACCACTGGTAACTCCTCTTGCAATTAATGTTTTTCTATCATAACTGAATGACACCTTCTATCGTTGATTTCTATCTCCCCCTCAATAGGTGCCAATTGATGCATCATTTTCTTGAGATATTTTAGGTAGGAAGAAGTGTTACTCCCAATTTTTGCCTGAGATATTCAAATATATCTCTGTTTAAGGGTTTTGTAAAAATATCTGCCACTTGTTCTTGTGTTGGAACATATTCCAATTTAATGTTCTTGTTTTCAGCCTGATCTCTTAGATAGTGGTATTTTATGGGAATGTGTTTCGATTTTGAGTGTTGGAATGGGTTCTTAGAGAGACTTATCATGCTTGTATTGTCACAATGGATAATTGTGGGTTCTTCAAATACTATTTTGATGTCTTGTAGAGTTTGTTTCATCCATTCCACTTGTGTGCAACATTCTGTTGCTGTAATATACTCAGCTTCAGTGCTAGACATGAAAATGGAGGATTGTTTCTTGCTTATCCAAGCAACCAATGATTATCCCAAAACAAATGCTCCTCCACTCGTACTTTTTCTTTCATCTACACTTCTTGCCCAATCAACATCTGAATAGGCTTTTAATGTGAATGAGTCCTTGCTAGGATACCACAAACCTAGATATATGGTTCCTTTCAAATATATAAAGATTCTTTTTATAGCTTGAACATGAATCTCCTTTGGTTATGCTTGGAATCTTGGAATCTAGCCACCATCCGAACATCTTGCTTGACATCAGGTCTGGAAGCTGCTACATAGAGCAAATTGCCAATCATTGATTTGCAGTGTTTTGGATTTACAGCTTTGGACTCATCATCCTTGCTTAGTTTGCGTCCAACTATCATAGGTGGACTAACAGGTTTGCAATCCTCTAACTGGAATCTCTTAAGCATATCCTTAACATATTTAGACTGATGGATAAAGACTCCCTTTTTGGACTGTATTATTTGTAATCCAAGGAAGAAATTTAGTTTTCCAAGCATAGGAATTTCAACTTCTTGCTGCATCATCTTAGAAAATTCCTTACTCATTTTTATATTATTACTACCAAATATGATCTCATCAACATACACTTCCACAATGATCAAATTATTACCATCAATTTTGCAATAAAGATTACTATCTGTTGATCCCCTTTTAAGGCATTGTTTTTGTAAATAAGAGTCTAGCCTTGCATACCATGCTCTTGGTGCTTGTTTTAATCCATAGAATGCCTTCTTTAATTTAAAAACATAGTCTCTTTTATTTGTTAGTTGGAACCCATCTGGTTTTTCAATATAGACTTCCTCTTCTAAATTTCCATTGAGAAATGTTGATTTGGCATCCATTTGGTACACTTTAAATTTTCTGTAGCTGGAGAAAGATAAGAACATCCTAATTGCCTCTAACCTGGCCACAGGTGAAAATGTTTTCTTCATAGTCTATTCCTTCAACCTGAGCATAACCTTTGCATACTAATCCGGCTTTGTTCCTGATTACTTGCCCATCTTCATTCATTTTATTTTTATGTACCCATTTAGTTCCAATGACATTTTTATCTTTTGGTCTAGGAACTAGTTCCCAAGTTTGATTTCTTTCAATTTGATCCAATTCTTCATTCATAGCTGTAATCCAGTTCTCGTATTTACATGCCTATTTGATTGAACTTGGCTCAATATGTGAAAACAATGCTAATTCTGTTTGATACAATAGTTGTCTTCTTGTTTGCACTCCATCATTCATATCTCCAATAATCAATTTTTCGGGATGATTTTTTCTGAATAATTCTTGAGGGTGTCTATGTATTCTCTTCTTGGAAATTCTTTTCTTATCTCTCCATCTTCACTATCTTCTTCACTTTCACTAGTATCCATATCATCTTCTTGCCTTTATTTTTCATTCTCTTCTACTTCTTCTAGTTGTGTGCCGAATGTCTCATTATCATCTTCATCTTTATTTTTAGATATGGTCTCTTGATTTTTGATCCTTATTGTTTTTAGATCATCCACCTTGACATCTTCACTTTCAACAATATTATGTGGTCTAAGATTGTAGCATCTGTATTCCTTCTTGTTTGAAGCATATCCAAGAAAAATACCTTCATCAGATCTGGCATCAAATTTGCCAAGACTCTCATCTAGTCTTTTGATGTAGCATTTACTTCCAAAGACTTTGAAGTATTTCACTGATGAAGATCTTCCAAACCATAGTTCATAAGGATTTTTATCACTATTAACCCTGAGCTGACCTCTGTTCAATATGTATACAATTGTGCTTACAACTTCCCTCCAATATCGATCTAACAATTTTGCTTCATTGAGCATAGTCCTTGTAGCCTCCTGAACTATTCCATTCTATTTTTCAACAATCTTGTTTTGTTGAGGTGTTCTGGAAACAAAGAATTGCCTTTTTATTCCATGAGTCTCACAGAAGACATCGAACTCTTTTGAGGTGAATTCATCACCATTGTCTGATCTAAGACATTTGAATTTTTTCTCCCTTTCATTTTCAACAAGGGTTTTAAAGGATTTGAATTTGTTGAGTGCTTCTGATTTTTCCTTGAGAAAACATATCCAATTCATTCTATTAAAGTCATCAATGAACAACATAAAGTAAGACTCTCCTTGTAGACTCTTGGTTCTTATAGGTCCACATAGGTCAGTGTGAACAAGCTCTAAAGGTTTAGAGGTTGTGTATTCTTTTGTTTTGAACCTTACCCTAGTTTGCTTCCCTAGTTGACAGTGTCTACACATAGCATTTGAGGGTTTTATGATTTTTGGCAAGTTTCTTACTGCATCAAGGTTGTTGAATTTCACAAGATTGTCAAAGTTAATATGCCCCAACTTCCTATGGCATAGCCAAATTTCATCTAAAAAATTTATATGACACTCCTCATTCAATTTTGCATTTAGTATATATACATTTTCAGGAGTTCTAGGAGCAGTACCAACTAATTTTCCTGTGTCTTCTCTCCTAATCTCACATTTTTGGGAATCAAAGATGTAGAAGTATCCCTAATCATAGGTTCGACTGACACTTAATAAACTAGGATTCAATTTATCGACAAGTAGTGCATTTCTAGCTTTGTCTTTTCCCAAGCTCACAGTGCCTTTCCCAAGTATGTTACTTGAAGCATTATCGCCAAATGTAACTTTACCTTTTTGTTTATTTAAGTCTAAAAACTTGTCCTTATTACCTGTCATATGTTTCGAGCATCCACAATCAAGATACCAGAGATCCTTTTCATCTTGAGTTTTTAGGGCAATAAGACATTCCCTTTTTGATGTTTTTACTCTCCAAAGTTTCTTCTGCTCTCTAATGAACTTGGGCTATTCCGAGACTTCCATTAGTCTACAATTAATGGATTTATGTCCATGGTTATGACATCTGAAGCATTGTAAGTCCCCTTCTTGTATATGTTCAAAGGAGTTATAGTTTCTACTCTTAACTCAATTTGCTACTTGTTTATCCTTAAGGATATAATTCTTAAACTTCATATTTTTCTTTCTATATGCTCTACAATTTATAGCTTTGTGTCCAAAATTAGAGCATGCATAGAAATAACTAGAAAAAATGCGAGGATACCTATTTTGATAAGAATTCTTTGGTATTGTCTTGCCTTCTTTCCTGGTGGGTGGAGGTAATCTTTTGGAGTCCTTATCATTACTTATCTTCTCTTCATTTTTCTTCTTGAATGTACTGCGAAGAGAATCTGCATAAGATTTTGAGTTAACATGGCTTTCCTTTTGAGAATAACCTATTCCATTTTTATTTCCAGAATCCCTTTGTGCTATAATAATCTTATCTAATATTTTAGAGCTATTTTCAGATTTTGTTTGAATGATATTTGCATCCATTTTCCTTTTTAGATGAACTATTTCTGCCTCCATCCTTTCAACAGTTATTTGTTTTTCTTCAAGAGACTTTTCCAGACTTTCTTCGATCTTATTTGCTTCTAAGATTTGTTTTTTCAGATTGTTCATAAGTTTTTACATCTCCTTTTCTTCTTGTTCATATTTTTCTTTTTGTTCAACTACAAAACTTTTCAACTATCTATATCTGGTTTTGTATTTTATTAATTCATCTAAGGCACTGAAAAGTTCTTCTTCCATATTAACTTCTGCTTCATCTTCTAACTCCTTCTCATGTTTAATTTTTTCTATCTCATTAGATTCTTCAATACCTAAGAAAAAAACTTCATCATCATCAGATTCATCATTGTCACTAGACTTTGACAAGTTGTTGTCTTCTTCTTCTAAGTAGAAATTATTTTTCCCTTTGTAGAACTTTTTCTTGTAGTTGGGTTTTTCCTTCTTCTAGTATTGTTTGCTTTTGTTTTCTTCCTCTTCAAGGTCCTCCTTGGGATAGGGACACTTGGATGCAAAATGACCAAATTTGCCACAATTAAAACATTTGAAAGGAAGCTTGCCTTTGTACTTTCCTGATCCTTTATGAAGTTTTCTAATGAAGTTGGCTTCCTCCACATCAGATTCTTCATGATGTCAGGATTGAGGTTTTTGCTTCTGATTTATCTTTGTCTTGGATGCTTTGAAAGTTGTTTCGTCTTTTGTTGATTTATTATTTCCTGTTCTTATTTCATATGCTGTAAAAATCCCATAGAGCTGGTCAACTGTGAGTGAGCTTAGATTAGATCTATCTTCAATTGAGGAAATATTTGCATCATATCTCATCGGTAATGACCTTAGTATTTTTTTCACAACGGGTTTATCTGTAACTTCTTCTCTTGCCGCTCTAATTGAGTTGACCACTTCATCTACCCTATGAAAGTATTCAACAATATTTTCTTCTTCTTTCATTTTCAGGTTTTCAAATTGAGTTCTATAGGTCTGTAGTTTGGATAGTTTGACTTTGTCATCTCCTTCATATACAACCTCCAATTTTTCCCAGATTTCTTTGGCTGATTTGCAATGCATAACTTTCACACATATAGAGTTAGTCAACCCTGCTAGAATACCATTAACTGCTCCTGAGTTATCATTACAGATTTTCTTTCCTCCAGAGTCTTTGGGTGGAGTAGTTGGTGCAATGCAACCATCTACAACAGATTGCCAGATATCAAAACCAAGAGCCAACAAGAAGTTTTTCATTCTTATTTTCCTCAGAGCATAGCCTTCTCCATTGAACAATGGTGCTTTGTTGTTAGAAATTCCTTCTTGTTGATCCATCTTCAGGATCTACCTTCAAGTTTGTTAGACTATGCTAAAGGAACCTGCCGACATATTTCCGCCGGGCCGACATATTTCCGGGACGACATATTTCCGGGACCACATGATATTAGGTGGTTTTTCAGCACATGGTTTTTGCCGATGGTTTTCTATTTCTGGTTAAGGAATTAGGGTTTTGGACTAATCCAGGTCATTGTGTTAGGGTTTTGGATGCCGCTGGCTCCTATACGTATATTGTATTGTAAACAATGTAAGACAATGTATGAATATAATATATGCTGGTTTTCCTGGTTTGGGTTTCCAGGTGAAAAAACTCTGTGTAATGTTTGTATTTGCCATTGTATCTTTTCTGTTCTTTTCTGAATATCAGTTTGCAGTAGGTATTGTACAAGGTTAGAATTTACAATAAATACGCATATATATATATATATCAAAAGTCTCAGAGTACATAGGTGGGTGCAAGCGCCTCAAAAAATAATATGTTTGGTATACAACGCGGGGCTTATGCCCTCAAAAATATACAAAGAGGGCCCTCGACATGTAAGTATTCCACCCTAAGCTGAGCATGGGGCCTATTGGACCTACCATAGTGAACGACGATGTTTTCCAAATGCCAGAAAATTTGGACCCAGGTCCGTGGCACCCCAACAACATGTGGCTGCATAGATGGTGGGAGATCCTTGATCTCGACGATGAGCACTATACGAGTGAGCGCTGTGAGGTTCCGCTCCACCCGTCTCAACACTCTATCTGCCTCTCTGGCTGGAGGTCCCCCTACTACTATCTCTAGTCCAACGACTACTATTGGTGCTGCCTCTGGTCGAGGACACTGCCTGCTCCTCGCAAAGTCTGTTGGATGCACTGGTCCCACATCTGTACATAACAAATACATAGTTGTCAGATACTTTGGTGCACATAAAAATGATATATATAAAAATAAAATAAAAAATAAAATAAATTTTAAAAACAAACGTACTCATCTCTCCTCACTCAGCTCCAGGAGGTAAGGGCATGTCCAGGTCCATGGAAAAGTTGATCCCGATGTAGGGGTAGTCCTCTATTGCTGGAATCTGTCGTGCCCACCAGTCAAAAAAGGTGTCATCAAAGGCCTCTATGGTCCTTCCACCCCCCTGTCATGGCAGTCATGCTCCCCATCTACACATTGTTGGGAGCAAGGCCACATGCCCTCACACTATCTCTCGTGGACTGAGACTGGGAACCCTCTCAAAAAAGAACGAGCATAGAATAGTCCTGAACCCGAAGTTTTTGTTTTTCCACTAGCGACACTCAGTGAGTTGTCTCTTCATGCAGTCTAGCATGGTCGTACTCCAGTCAAAGATTCATGCATTCAATCACTACACTACAAAATGAATGTGCACCTGGGAGGCATGATGTAAAGCTACGGATCCATTGATCCGCCCAATGAGTAAAACTATCACTTTTAGTGATAGGTTGGTGGTCTTTTTGATTGGCACTTGAGAACCTACTTTCTCAGTGCCGACCTCACAATGTAGTTCAATCAATTCAGAAATGTTGTGAGGCCCGGGGGGAAAAGCACAAAAGTTGACTGGTTCGCCCCTCCTTGAGAGGCTAGTCATAAATTAAATGTCTTCAGTTGTTGGAGTCAACGAATTCCCCTTGATCATAAATGCCTCAGCGTCGGGATGCCAATAGTCTACCAAGGCATTCAACATCCTGGGTTGTGCCCTCATGATGGACATTGAAATAAATTCCACAAACCGCATTGTCTCAATGCATCCATAGATGTAGGGTCCTCATCAACCAAGATATCTATATCCTCATGCTCCCTCTCTCTCCAGTGGACACACATCCTATTACAAACAAGTTCATCGAGGAAGTTAGCTCTTTCATTTTTATTTTTCCACCTTTTTGAGAGTGTACGCGGGCTGTCTTGGACACACTCCGTATGCACATGGGAATATTGTTTTCTTCCCATGGGCATACACGAGCTATCCTTGGACAAACCACGTACACGCAGGGCCACCCTTTTTTAAAGGCACACGCCTCCCCAAAAAACTAAAAGAAATGAAAAATGAAAGTATGGAAATGCAAGAGGGGTTTATTTGTACTTACTTGGTCCAAGCAGAAGTTCGTTTCGTCCTCTGAAGCTCCCATAATCAAATATTTTAGCAAAGGGGTGTTTTTGTCTTTTTGGTCAATTCTCAATTTGCAATGGTGATAATGAGCTACCAGCTTCTATTTATAGGCATTTTTGGCCCTTTTTGTCATTTTTTGGCCCCTTTTTGTCTTTTTTTCTAGATGGAAAATCATTTAACGTGGTTCTTGAGTTTCTCATTGGATGTTACGATACACTTTACTTTTGTTTTGGAGAAATTTTTGAGATATGGGTCACTTTTGAAGGTCCTTTGGTAAAAGCCGTTTTTCCAACCTTTTTGCATTTAAGTTAGGATTCCACCTCCACTTTCTGCATCTCATTGTCTTTTTCGCTTTACCATAGGATTGATCCCACCAAATTGTGACACAGAACCATCATTGCTACTCTAGAAGTGTCGTAATTTAGTGGTAGAGCCTACCTCCACATGGATTCCCTAGGTAGATCTTGGTTGCATTTTGGTGTCCATGTCGTTGTTAATGACTTTAGGCTCGAGAGTCCTTGTCAGTATTGTCTTGATTACAAGATTGAGCCTCATACATATGATATGTAATCACTCTTGACCTCACCCTCAGGACTCCCAGAGAACGGGTCTTCTTTTAATCTCTTTTTAGACCCTCTAAACATGAAAAGATTGTCGAGTGATCTTGTTGTCCTTCACGCTCGCCAAACTAAAATTTGAAGGCACGTCTGTCTGGCAATATTTTACCCCTTTTTTGGTCCAAATGGTCAATTTTACGAACAAAGGTACACTCTAGGAACTTCAGTTCGCTAGAAGAGTATTCTCAGGTATAAGTTTAACCATTTTTCAGGCCTAAGGGACTAAATTTACGAAAAAGGAACCCCCACAGAGTCCATAGTTAAGCTCTTTTCAGTCACCCTAAAATTGAAAATATTTCTAAGTGACCTTGTTCCTCCATACTTGTTAAATTGGTCCAGAAGAACATACCCTACGGAGTCCATAGTTAAGATATTTTCAGACTCCTTAAAATTGAAAAGATCACTGAGTGACCTTGTTCTTTCACACTCGTTAATTGGTACATAAAAAAATTTATTGGCATGAGTTTACCCCCTTTTCCGACCTGTATATTAAGGTGGAAAAAGGTACACCTTGGGAGATTCATCTCGTCGAGAGATTTATCCTAAGTATATTTTATACTTTTTCAGGCTAAGGAGACTAAATCTAGAAAAAGGTCGTGAGTCCATAGTTAAGCTCTTTTCAGACTCCTTAAAATTGAAAACATTGCCGAGTGATCTTGCCTATGTCACACTCGTTAAAATGGTTCTGAATAAACGTCTTTTTGGTGCTAGTTTATCCTTTTTTCGTTTCGACTAGACTACTTTCGAAAAAGGTACACCAATGGAGTCTTCTTTTATGCTTTTTCAGACTCTCTAAAAATGAAAAACCACACCGAGCTTGCCTTCTCTGGGCTCATAAAAAATACATTGAAGGGGGTTTCATCTTGTCCTGCTAATCAAAATTTCTTATCTGGGCCTTTGGCCTAATATCGACTCCATGTTTATCTCAGCTTAATCTTTGAGGCATGCCTTATATGGAAGCCTTGTAGCACTTTGCCTTTGCGATCTGACACCTTGACCCATGGAAGAATTTTCCTCGAGTGTCCTTTTCCTGCACATGTCTCCTTTCTATGAGAATTAGTGTGTTCCTTGTGCTTGGAACTAGTATTATTGTGACACTCATTCATCCTTTGTAACATAGAATTCTTTTATTCTTTTTCAAGCTCTTCAAAATATTGAAAAAGACAAAAAAATCAAATATACCCCAAAAAGAGGATGGGAAAATTATTTTCTTTTTATGGCAGCACAATGAGTCGCCCTTGGAAAAAGAACATCCTTTTGTTTTTCGTCAAGCATTGGGATTTAATATGACCTTAGGAATATTTTCTCATAACATAGAGTTGTGTCCTCCTCCATTTGGTTATTCTTCCAAACATATGGAGAGTTTGTGTTGCCTCCTACATCGTGAACTTATGTCAATGTCATGCTTCCTAAGTATGATCATTAGTCGTTCTATTGTCCAAGGGAAGTTTTACCCAAATTGAGTCGTCCCTTATGCAGTTTGTCTCTTGACCTCATGCCCAACCATCCTGAAAGCCCAATCAAGTCCTTGTTCAAAATCATTGAAGTTCTCTACCTGATCATCGAGATCCTCTTGTCTGTTCCTAACAAGCCGTCAAAGACCTCAGGGTAGTGAAATTGTACACTCAAATTACACTCCTACCTGAGTTTTGAAGATATTGAAGTTGTTTCTTGAGCTCTGAAGGCCTCATCTCTAGCCATCAAACGTCATTTGGCTTCTTGGAGATGGATACTATACATGTATATCTTTGATTTTGAGATGTAGATCCGCTGTGTATTGCTAGAGACTACACTTTATATAGTTATATGACATGGATATGCAATGTATTTGATTGACAACCATGATTTATTTCATCCTGAGCATGGGTATGCCCGCCTTAGTGAGACAATTATTATTTTTTGCAAATGGCACCTCCCGAACTCTGGTCCTGGGCTCACTCGCTTCATACGTTTGTGAATATTTGTAATGTATTTTGGCCATCAGATTCTCTTCTAACCTCACACATTAGGGGGAATCTATTATAACCCTAATTGCACCATACAGGCATACCTAGCATTAGGCCATCTTACTTGCTATTTTTGCCAAGCCATCACTAAGAAACTCTTCTTAAAAATAATATTTTTGAAGTTGTATGCGCCCTACACCGTTATTGCCCATGTATGTATGCTAAATGCACCATTAATTCCCATGTACATATGCTAGATGCACCATTACATCCCATGTATGTCCACAAAAGTTGCAAGGAATTCATTGAGATTACGGGCTATTGGGTAGTTTTCCAACTGTCCCACCGCCTATAGCCCGTCACCCAACCGAATAACCATCCTTTTTTCATATAAAAGGAGATGTTGGGGTCTCATTCCAAAATCAAGCATAAGAAAAATGAAACTCTTCCCATTTCACTTTCCCCCCTTGATCCAAGAATTTGCACCCACATTGTGAGTTTTGAGCCAGAATTCCCTATTCTTGCCTTTTTCCTCCATTGCAAGCCTAATCCATTCCCTAGAGAGATCTGAAGAGGAGAAATATACGTGGAATCACATTTGGAGATTGGTGAAGAGGAGCCTAGACCCGGTTCGAGGAGCAGTCATCGATCTCATTGTAAGTGACTTTGTGAGATTAATAGAAATAAGTATTTTTTCTGTCTCGCCATATGATGTGCTCAATATTTATGTTTGATTTACATTTTATTATGACATCTAACCCGCTAATTCATATATAAGATGCATGTTTGTAGTTTCTTGTTTGTATTTTGGTGAATGCAGGTCGGCCTTGGGAGGAGACTTGTAGTCGAGGAACAACCGAACGCAAAAGGATCGACACCGAATGCAGAGTTTAAGGTAGAGTTACCAGATCCTTATACTTTTTATTTTATGCATGAAAGTGGGGTACAATTGGGGTAGTTATTAAAAGCAGGAGACTTTAGACGGTTATCTCTGCCTACATGTTGAACCTTAGTGTAGTCCATAGGGGGGTTTTATCGCTATAGCACATACTTACAGGATTTGTAGAATTGTGAGATCATGATGAATCTAAAAGCAAAGAGGAAGATGTTAGAAATCAAAATGTTGATCCTGCATCGAAGAAGGGTTATATATTATTCTAACCCATCCAACTTGGAGACTCCCAGTAATATTAATATTGAAGAGGGGGATTCTAAGAAACAACTATTACATATTGGAGAACTATCTTTCGGGAAATCTGATATGTTTGCAGATTTTGGGACGATAAATTCATAGTGGTATGATGACATAGGTATAAGATGTCTCATGATAGATTGGTTGATTAAGGAGAAATTTTCGAAACACATCTCTGTGCAGAATGTTGCAGACTTGTAGAGTTTGATTTGAATATAGATAATATTGTTGGAGATATTTATATTTTCGACTCACTAGTTCACTATTAGTTAACTTGAACTAGTTCTATTTTAGACCATCACTATTATGCATGCATTCTTAAGGAAAAGATCATTGTTAGTTCACTTTTTTAATTATAGAATGTTCTTTCCGATATGAGTGCATATCACTCATTCACTGTATTCATGTATTGATTATCTCATTGGAGTAGTGTCAATATATTTTCTCATTCTTCCATATTTAATCTCTCACCCTTTTATTGATAAGATTTGTTTGGACTTTCTTTAGCTAGGTCTTCTGTGTAGGTTTCGATGAAACATTGACATGGTATCAGAGCTGAGTTACTTGGAGAAAACCAAAAAAACTATAGAAGAGGGAAATTGGAGTTTTGATGAGCGTAATTTGTGTATCTGATAGTGACGCAACATATACATGTTGAAAAGTGCGACAATTGAAAGTGTCGCACCCTCTCCTTGTCGAAAGGTGTGATAGTTGTAGGAAAACTTGTGAAATTTTTCTTTCTGGAAAACATCACACCTTCTCCACTACTAAGGTGCAACTAATATCAAGTTTCACACTGTATCCTTCACACAAGGTGTGATAGTGTCTCAGGATTCCCATTGATGGGGTGAGATACTCTTGAAAAAGTGTTTTTTTAGTGTTTGCTTAGGAAAAACATTTATGGGTTTTTCAGTACCAGTAAGAGGGATGGATACGACACCAATTCTTCAGTCAAATTTGGTGATAATACTCACCCCATACAATTATTTTGAATGGAATCCAAAGGCCAAATTCCAAATTAGAAGGAAATGATTGTACAATTTGACGATGTCGACAAAAACATAACCTACATCAATGATTGAGTTCAGACCAGATAGGCAAACCATAAGGATGAGGCCACATGACTTCTTACTAAATTAATTTAAGTTGATTTATGGTTTCATGTTTCCAAATGCAAGACTCCAAAAAAGATATGGACCACCTTGGAAATACTCTTTGGAAAGAAGGATTAGATGAGAGGTCATATGCTTGAGGTAGAGTTGAATACCTTGGATCCTAAAAGTTTTGATAATTTATAGGATTTCTTTACCAAGTTTAAATATTTGATATTGAGCTTGGAACATTCTGGTATTGATAAGTATACACAAGTAGACCAACTTATTCTAACAATATTTTCTAATCTAGGACCAAAATATGATGTCTATGTATCCACTTTCCATTCTGGAAGACATCTCTTGGGATCAAAGTGGAAGATGCCTACCATGGACCAATTAATTGATTCTCTCATACTTGAGTAGGAAAACCTCATTCAGATGGGCCTAATCAAAGATCCCAAAGGACATGCACTCACCATGCATGATGGAAAAGGATCATCCAAACAAAAAGGAAAGGATCAATCACACCCAGAGCCAAAGAGGGAAGGATATTCCAAACCCTTCAACAATTCTTCAGGTTCCAAAGACTCTTCATATTCCAAGAAGAAGAAGAAGGGAAAGCATTGCACTTATTGCAGTAAACCAAATCATGAATAATCCACATGCATGAAGAAGCATATCAATCTTATGGAAAAGGTACTTCAATAGAATAACCTTGGAGACTTCATTATAGAAGGAGCCAAGAAGAAGAAGGAAGAATACCATGCACCTAAGAAAGGTAATCATCATGCTCTTGTTTCAATTAATACCTCATTTGATTCATGGATTATAGAATCTGATGCATCACAACACCTGAAAATGAAAGATGAAGTCTTTACTTCTTTGAGTTCATGCTCAAGATCCCCTATTCTCATGGGGGATGATACTTTAGTACCAGTAGCAGGAGAGGGAAGATTGGAACTCTCTAATGGAAGTTTTGAGAATGTTTTACATGTTCCAAAGCTTTCTATAAATCTACTCTCATTTTATCAGATCACTCAGAAAGGTAAAAAGGTTGAATTTACATCATATTCAATTTATGTACTTGACATGCATGACAATTCTATTATAGAAATTGGTGAGGTAAATCACAAATCAAGGTTGTATAAATTCACTAAGTTTTCTGACCATGAATCCTCTTTAATACTTACACATGAGGAGAGTACTTTGCATGTACCACCAATGCAACATGAAAATAATCTTGTGCTTCCATTAGTTCCATACATCAGCGATGATTCCATACACTCATATTTTGTACATGGAAATGAGAAAGTAGTACATCCAGATAAGGATCCAGCACCAAAGCTTCAACATATTCCCAAGAGGGCACAATCCTCACTTTAGAAAGTAGGTTTCCTTGCATGGGATCCATTGGATTCAAGGGGTATTCGATCTCAGCATGAGGAGTATTCTCATGTACTTTCATCTTATGAACCAATGATGCTCATGGATTGTTATATAGCTCAATATTTTGATCTGCAGTCCTATAGTGAGGCTGTGGGTAATCCATTATGGAAAGTAGCCATAAAATAGGACTATGACTCACTCCTAGATAATCATACTTGGGATCTACTTCCACTTCCACCAGAAAGGAATATTTTTACGTGTATATGGGTCCATAGGATCGAGAGGTACAAGGCTAGACAATGTCAAAGGACTTCATCAGATCCATAAATATTTCTACATCTTCATGAATAATTTTAGCGAGCATAAATTTCAGACTTTACGGGATCTTCTTGAAGTGAAGAACACATTTTCCTAGCAACTTGCTTTTCTTCTTTTGATGCATTGTNCACGGTTTTACCTCTTTCTTAATATTTTGTTTAGTGTTCATTAGTTGAGATGTACATGAGTACCTAATATGGCCTAGTTCTCGGGACTCATTTTTTATTAATTCATAGTGATGTTCAGGGGGGGTGTTGGAGCTATTTCTATTTTCGATTCACTAGTTCACTATTAGCTAACTAGAGCTCATTCTATTTTAGACCACCACTATTATGCATGCATTCCTAAGGAAAAACTCACTATTAGTTTTCTTTTCTTAATTATGGAATGTTCTTTCCTATATGAGTGCATATCACTCATTCATTGTATTCATATATTGATTAACTCATTGGAGTAGTGTGAATATATTTTCTCATTCTTTCATATTGAATCTCTCACCCTTTTCTTGATAATATTTGTTTGTACTTGATTTAGCTAGGTCTCCTGTGTAGGTTTTGATGAAACATTGACATAGACTAGTGAACATATTTGATTCATCTTGAGAAAAAGGAATGTGTGGTGATTAGTTGCAACAGATTTGGAGAAGTCTTTAGAATAATAAAGTGACAAATGGGTCAACATTTTGTGCAGTGAGTAGCAGAGTCATGACCGGTTTTGTGACATACGGAAATATATGAATTCATGAGATATTTGACAGAATATAATACTTGACATGAACCAGAGAAGAAACATGATAGTGGATGAAAGCATGAGCTCAAGAGGAATTGCAGAAATGATTTTTTACATTTTCATCAAGAGGAATGTTTAGAAAAAGATATGACTCAGAAAAGAAACATATTGATAGGAGGAACCTGCTATCACCATAAAATTTTTTTGATGGAATCCAAGTCTCATGAATTAGTGAGGGTCTAAACTTGTGTAGAGATGTGATGATTTGGAGGAAGGGGCCACACCTAGCGGAAAAGGACTAAACATAGCGGAGGCGTGGGTTGACGGGACATGGAAAACCACATATCTTCGGCACCACAGATCAATGGTCAACAACCATATCGGGCAGAGAACTAGCGTGTGGTTTAATTTTTTGAAAGAGGGCAGATGGAAATACCATGGTATCACCTCAAGTCCACGTGGTGCCACTAGATGCATATAGGGGCGAAAAGCAATCTACCCCAAACTGCTTTCCCTCATCGTCGATGTCAGGAAGCGTATATAAGGGAGGTACCCTTGTCGTTATTTTATGATTTTTCAAATCATTTGAATGTTAAAAGTAGCACTGCCACTCCAATCAAAACTAAGCTCAAAAGTGCACCAAATTCATGTGTCTTCCGCTCATTCACAGGTATTTTTCATCATCACCATGGATCCTGTCATTTTGTCCGTAATAGAGCAAGATCCCCTGCCAAGCAAAGAAGCCCTAATTGACAAAGACTCTGATGTGTTTAACACTGAAATAACCATCTCACCCGTCTCTGTTTCCAAACCCAACTTGTCAGATCATGTAGGAAGACAAATACCCTTTCTTGAAGCAGTCCAAGCTTCCATCACCCCTTACACCGTCGAAGTCGCTTACCCTTTCCCAGAATTCGTAGGCTGGTGTGCTGAAAAATACTTAGAAGAAGAGAGAGTCATTTTAGATGGGTTAGGGTTGGAAGTTCTGTGTACAATAGATTTCTCATCTATTTGATACACCCTCGACATACCAGAGTCCCCTACCATAGCATCTGAACCCTTCGAGGAGGAAAAGCTAGTTACAGTTTACAGGGAATGTTCCCCCGAGGTCAAAAACCTATTTTTGCAAACATTTTTCAAACCYGAGTAGTATTCCGAGAGTCAGTCCCTTCCAATGAATGTAAATGCCATGGTTATCAAGATCTAGTGGGCCTGTTCCATACTCAGTCAGATTTTAGGTCTGGATAATGAMAAATATGTAATTGAGGTCATGTTAGGTTTTTTTCTAACCTTTTTTCAGTCAAAATCCAGTCAGTCAGTCTGTATTAGTTTTTATAAATTCATAGCTGATAATGTACACAAACAACTAATGAACTTCTAATGACTAAGGCACATCAGGTATTACACATACTTGCTAAAAATATTCCTGGATACAAACTAGAAAGAGTTCCCCGAAGCAACATTCATCTCCACCGAATGCAAAAGAATCACCATGCTCATTTTCATAAATAAGAACATGTCCATAGTTTACATCTTTGTCTTCAACACGAGCCTACCAAGAGTCCTGAAGGACACGAAAAGTTACTTACAACCAAATTCAGAGAAACAAAATGGTAGATTGGGTGTTGTTAATACATTCTACAGTAATTTGGGTATATGCTTKTCAAGAGGCACCTTATATTCTCCCTATATTTATGACACCCATAGTCTTTTCCCTGGAGTTCATCAGGCAAAGAATCATCTCAAAGATAAAACATTTCCTGAAAATKCACAAGGTGTCCAACTTGAAATTTCCATTCATCATAGGACCATTTGTTGTGAATACTAGAGCTTGCTTACCTCATATCYAGGCCAAGCTTAGGGAGTTTGTATTTTCACAACTACAAGGGATAAGATATGTTCCACRTCAGGTCATATCTAAAAGAAGATTGCTGGGAAAACAAGACCCTTATGAACATGAGTATGTTGAAGGTTTTGACAAAATTGGCTAATTTGGAACTAGTGCTGATATGGTAGCCATCTTGCAGCCTGCTCAAACAAAACACGTGGGACCAACCTTACAGTAGACTCAGACATATCAAACCCCTCAGAAGCTGACATTCCAATTTCCCAAAGTAATTGTCTACAAAAAGAGAAGCAGTTTAGAGGCCCTAGGTACCAATAGTCAACAGACTACTCCCAAGAAGATAAAATCAAACAATCTCCACAGATAGTAGATATAGAAGAAGAAGAGATTAAGGAGAAAGTAAGTATGGATATGGTGGAAAGTGGCACCAACAAGGAAGAAGCTGATAAAAGAAGCATGCCCCAAAGTGAAAGCATCTCAAGAGATTTCAACAACAAAAAGCACATTTTTGATAAAGCATCTAGAGAAGTCTACCAATCTAAAGAAGATTTAGCAAAACAATATGTTGTGAAAGGGAGATTGGCCATGAGTGAAATAAGGGAGTTGATACCTAAGGTAGGAAATATTTCTCAACATAGGCATTCTGTGTTCTTAGTCAGAGACACAGAGAAGAAGACATTCAACATAGCAATTGCAAATGAGGATAAAGTGTCTGAGGTGAAGTTGCATTATGAGAACATCAATGCCCCAGACAAGGTGAAATTCCATAGAAACACCGGTGACATGCTGTATTCAGATTACCTGGGTCTGATCTTAAAGGTTTCAAGATTGACAAATCATGCACTTAAGTTGGAGGGATAGTTGAGACAAGATAAAGCATCCAGTAGATATTGGCAGACTCAAGTCAAGAGATTATAATCTGAAGGCCCTCAGGGGGTAAAATATTCTTTAGAAGAGAAAGACAAGATGATTCAAAGCATGAAGAAAAGTCTAAAGATTTCTGCCACAGAGCATCCATAAGCAGTAGAGCTAGCTGTTCTAGAGAAAGAGAAAGAGAAATTTTGACAAGAAGCACTGAATTACAAAGACAAAGTGTTTCAACTAGAGAAGGAAAAGGTGAATTGGTCACAAGGATAGATAGGAGCATCAAACATGGATATTGTTGCACCTTCTATTGTAGGAACTGAGAAAAGAACTGATGGATTGGTTTAGGCTATGTCCCAAGTTAGCCTGAAAGAAGAAGAAATCAAAAGCCCTAAGGGAGGCATAGAAAAGCTGCAATAAGAAATAAGAATAAAGGATGAGAAGATGGCCCAGTTTCAGAAAGAAAATCAAGCTTTATAGGAAAGAGTAGACAAGTTGAAAACAAGGTTGAAAGACAAAGTTTTGTTGCAGGGGGCCAAACACGTTAGCTGAGAATCTGTTTCTTCTGAAGTTGCTAAGTTCAGGGTATACTTAAATTTCATCGATGACAAAGACAACATGGCCATAACAACCAGAAGTAGATGCATTGTTGTGAGTGAAAAGATGGAAAAGAAACCCTCAGAGTTTGCCTAGAATGTTATAAATCTGTTGAATTCCATTCCCACCGTTGAACTTCATACCATTGGGGTAAGAGACAAGACCACATTGATCATTGGGGACAGGAGAGTCATTGCCAAGGATAATTTCTCAAATCAGTCCAAACCAATGCCATGCAGATGGAGAAAAGCATATAGGAATTCAAAGATCTATTTGAAGAGTTATTCGTCAAAGGCCTCTCTTCATTTTGGGATGGAAAAGGGAAATTGTACGATCAGGAGGAGTACAACTCTCACCTCACCCAATGCAGAATGGATCACTCCAAGTTTGAAATCTTGGAGGAAAACTTGAAGGGGACAAACCTGGTGAAATATTTAACCACAAACTTTGAGATCCTAAATCAGTTCAAGATAGTGAATATCGGTCTTCCAACCATGACTTATGCCTCTTGCATTGACCTAGAGATTATGATCAAAGAAATTATGGACTATGAGATCCCTTTTGACTTGCAGTGGAAAGAGATAGTGCGGTTAGGAAAGACAAAATATAGTTTTCCAGAGACTAGCAAATAGTCTCCAAGTGTCACCGAATTCGCAAGTCCAACATAGGACAAAAGAGAGACAGATGGCGAAGACAAAAGTAGAGCAGTTAGAGAAACTAGTCGTTAGTTTACAAAATGTTTTTTATTAATCATTGTAAATCAGTTCACATATTGAGACTGTCAGTTGAAATTATTATAGTCGGTTTTAGAAGAAGAAACGTTTTAGTTCAGATATTGTAATCGGTTTCTAGTTAAAGAAACTCGAATTGTTAAATGCTAGAAGTTCTGAATGAATTAAGGTTGGCATAAGTGTAAGGGCGCCTTATGTTGTTTTCTAAGCTCTATTGTAATTTTCTGGAGCTGAATTGAATGCGTATGCAGAGTCTTTTGAAGTCTTTATGAAAAGATTCTAATGATGGTGATATGAGTTTTGTCTCCTTTCATTGTATGTATTTCCTGTATTCTTAATTCCATTTGCATTGTCTTATGTTTAAAATGGATAGTTAAAAGCTCATAATTCATGTCATGATGCTCTCAGCTTAAGTAATTTAAACTGTGTGTATTTCTTCTTAACTATTTCATAATTCATTTTAGTAATTCTCTGTTGTAGTTATTTGTTTTCTCCTTCCTCTTACACCATGCTTGAATATATTTTATAACTCAGATTCATTGCCTCATTTACCCTTTATCCTCTAGATATCTCTACTAGCCAATCATTGTTTTCATTTACTTTCATAATTTTGACTCCATAGCCCTAAGTGACCCTCCCCTTCCTTGCCAACAACTTTATAACCCCCCCCCCC
>JASDQU010736657.1:14027-32546 GCA_032191745.1 Picea mariana | reverse complement strand
AACTAAATCTAGCCACCGATTTCGAAAGAAATATCAAGTGACATGAGAGATCCCTCTCTGATTCGAGCAAGCTAGTGCCCAAATATAAAGTTGGTTGAAACAATTACCTTTGTCGTTTGGCTATCAATCAGACAAAATTTATAGAGTGCTAACATTTTGGCGCTGTTGCTGGTGACGAAAGTGAAATCTTTCCTAGGAAGAGAATGAATTAAAGCTTCAGTTTTGATCCCTGAGGGTAACAGTGGATCAAATACCTTATTGGATGAGATTATTTTTTCCCTGGTGACTCCATTACCAAGAGACTAGTTGCACCAAGCAGTGTGAACTAGAAATCCTGGCTCCCAAGAGAATTCACACTAGGAAAAACCTAGACCCAGAAGCTGCAATCCCTGTTTCTGATCCTGAAAAGCTTGTACATAAAAGAAAAGAAAAGAAAGTAACCCCAGTTTTACACTTAGACTGATATCTATCCTTTCCCAAAGACGAAGTAACAAGCATTGAAGACCTTGAGTTTGATGTGAAATTTGAACAAACCCTGTTTAGAACTAAATTTGAATCTTGTTTGAACGAGGTCATATTTGATGAAAAGAGGTTCCAAGATTTGATTTTAGCTACATCTGCGAAGCATATAGTTATTCATACTTAGAACCAACATCCTCTTCAACCCCTCACAGTAGCCATGGTAGCTAGATTTTGTCCTCTTGTACTTCCTTCTCAGCTACATGATTTACCTAAAGAATATAATCGAAGGATCAAACTATATTATGCTGAAGGTAGTGTGTCAACCAAGAAACATCTAGACTGGTTCAATGATTTTTCAGACTTGGAAGAAGTATATTTTGAAGATGAAAAAATGAGACTATTTGCACAAAGTCTTGTAGGAGAAGTGAGGAAGTGGTTCAAAGCTCTTCCAACAACTAGTATCATAGATTTTGAGGCCTTTGAAACCAACTTTCTTGCAAAATGGGGTGATAAGAAAAATCCCCTTCAATTGTTAATTCAGTATAACAACATGAGGATATCACCCGACGAAACAGTGTAGGGGTTTTTAGCTAGATTTCAAAAGGTCTATAATTTGATTCCCACTAAGGTAAAACACTCATATATGATTATTCCTTTGAAAGTGATTTTTCTTTGTTATTGAGAGAACAAAGATATTCTTCATTAGATGATATGATGACTGATTCCATAGAAGTTGAGTTAAATCTAATGGCTTTAGGAAATATCAAATCTAACTCTGACAAGGACATGAACAAAGCTCAAGATAAGGCACATCCCTCAACCTCACAAACATCAAAATAAAGGTTCGAAATGATGATGAGAACCATGGAGAGAATGGCCTTAGATAATAGGCCTAACCCCAGGGAATAGGCTGATGGTCCACCCAGAAATCCAAGGAGACCAACAATCCCACAAATTAGACAAAGAAATCATGGGAATCAGGGGAATCAAGGAAATAAGGGGAATCAAGGAAATCAAGAAAATCAGAGGAATCAAAGAAATCAAGGGAATCAGGGGACCAACAAATAAGGCCTCCTTTTCAAAATAATTATGTAAATGAGAATTATGATGGATATTTTGAAGACAACATGAACTGTTGTGATGATAAAGAAACAAAGGTGTTTTTGACTAAGAACATGACAAGTTCATGGATGCAAGTGAGATCTTCATGCAAGACGAGGAGGAAAGGTTATCAATGGAAAGGGAACATTACCAAATAGGATTGAAAAATGCCATCATGCAATTCCAAAGACAGTATAATCTTTGAAATCAGAAAGTACCTTCAAACCCCACCAAATAATTTCGGAGTAACATACCCTCTTCGAGTCAACCTAAAATGGATTCTGATGCAAAGGATGCTGTTGCAAAATATGTTGTGGACAAAGGAAATCAGAAAGAAGAGCCCCATAAGAAAATATTGGAAGCAAGGAAAGAAATAATCACCAAAGAGGTAGAGAAAACCTCATCCTCTTTTAATTTTTAAAGTGAGATGGCCAAGATTAAAATTTATGTACCCTTCAATGAATTGATGAAGAAGAGGGAATATAGAAATTTGATCACCAAGATGATTAATACATAACAAAGTTCTGATATCCTGAACATACAAGATGATCACCCATCCATCTTGTTTGGCTCGCACGTAGAAGAAAATAGTGATGCTCAAGAAGTTCCCCCTTTTTATGTTAGTATGAAAATCCATTATATGACTCTGCACAATGCCATGCTAGATTCAGGAGCATCTCATAACCTGATTCCTAAGGTGGTCATGGACCAACTAGGCCTCGACATCACCAGGCATTACAAAGACCTGTTCTCTTTTGATTCCAGGAAGGTGAAGTGCATGGGTCTTATCAAATATTTAGTGGTATCTTTAGCACAAATCCCAACAAAGAACATGGTTATGGATGTAGTGGTTTCTAATATTCCTCCCAAGTTTGGCATGCTTTTTTCCAGGTCATGGGATGCAAAATTAAAGGGAAATCTCCATATGGACATGTCATATGCCACCATCCCTGTCTTTGGTCAAGACATTGTACATAGAGGTTTTTCTCAAATACATGGTCATCAATAAGTCACAACTGCGTAATCATCCCATTTACTCTATGGAAATTGATTTGGGGTCTTCCATTTTCTTCAATGACCCGTGTTTTGAAGAGAAAGAGTCAGAAATTGATATGGCTGACAAAGAAAGATTTGATCAACAGATTGAGAAGTTTTGGATGCAATAGGATAACACAAAATATCAGATATGGAATATGAGTTTCGATGGAGCTACCTGTAGAGAGGGAGCATGGGATGGCATATGGATCAATCACTCCAACGGAGATTCAAAATTGTGTTCTTGCAAACTTGTTTTTGAGTGCGCGAATAACATGGCCGAATATGAAGCATTAATATTGGGGTTGAAGGTTTTGAAAGAATTGGGTTCCAAAAGAATAGTTGTACATGGAGACTCAAAGATAATTATCAATCAAATCAAAGGCATATACCAAGCAAAGCATCCCATACTGAGGGAATATTGGAACCTAGTGCTAGATCTCCTTGAAAAATTTCCAGAGTATAATATTTCATCGATTCCAAGAGGACATAATCATATTGATGATGCCTTGGCTACTCCTGCAATGGTTTTCAAAGTTCCAATATTCCCTAATAGAGAATATAAGGTTGAGGTCAAATATAGGCCAATAGTACCGGATAATATTAAATACTAGTAGGTTTTTGAAGATGACAAACAAATAGAAAGCTTCCTCAAGATGGAGAATGAATTTGAGAATCTGAACATTGATGAAGAATACTGTAGTGAAGAGGTAGATGTGGCTTCTTTCACAAAGGAGGGGTACTTCGACAATCATATTGCAGGAAGAGACATAGTTCAACTAAAGAGAAACATTATTCCCAAGGGTCTGGTCCCATTGGAGAAACTCTTTGACAATAATAATGTGGCCAAAAGTCCAAAAATCACAGTAACTGAAAGGGATGTAGAAGATTGCAATATTGGGACTTAGGATGATCCCAAGATCATCAAGTTGTCCAGAACAATTAGCCCTAAAGTCAAGGAGAAATATATCAAATTAATGAAAGAGTTCCTTGATGTTTTTTCCTGGAGCTATGATGATATTAAAGTTTATGACACCCATATATTCCAACATGTGATCCCAATCAGAGAAGATCACAAACCTTTCAAACACAAATTAAGAAGGATAAACCCTTTGTTGCTACCCTTGATTGAGAAAGAGGTAAAGAAGCTATTTGAAGCCAAGATCATAGTATCCCTGAGGTTTTCTAAATGGGTGGAAAACCTGGTGCTAGTAACAAAAAAGAGTGGATAAATTAGATTGTGTGTGGATTTCAGAAATTTGAACAGAGTATCTCTAAAAGACAACTACCCATTGCCTAAGATGGACCACATTTTACAGAAAGTGGTGGGTTCTTAGAAAATGTCAATGTTGGATGGCTTCTCTGGATAAAATCATATTATGGTGCACCCTGATGATCAGGAAAATACAACATTCACAAATCCATGGGGAACACTCATGTATGCCAAGATTCCTTTTGGGCTCATGAATGCAGGGGCAACATTTCAAAGAGATATGGACATATCTTTTGCTGATGAAAAAGACAAATTCATTGTTATCTACCTAGATGATATCACTGTGTATTCTGTTTCAGATGAAGAACACCTCAAGCATCTAAGAAGGACATTTCAGAAGTGTAGAAAGTTTAGAATCTCATTGAACCCTAAGAAGTCAAATTTTGGCTATGGAAGAAGGAAAAATGCTAGGTCACATTATTTCAAAAGAGGGAATAAAGGTAGATCCCAACAGAGTTGAGGGAATCTTAAAAGTTGGCATACCCATAAGTAAAAAAGAGGTACAATCGTTCCCGGGAAAAGTGATTTTTATGAGAAGGTTTATCCCTAACTTGGTTGAAATCATAAAGTATATTACCAACATGGTCAAGAAAGGAAATGAAATAAAGTGGACCCCTGAAGCCAAAACATCCTTTGAAGACATCAAAGTGGCACTGACCAAGGCTCCAATACTGTCCAACCCTAATTTTGAAAAGGAATTCATATTGTTCTCTTTTGCCTCAGAGCACACAATTGCTGGTGTTTTACTACAGAAAGATGAGCATAATTTTGAGAATCCCATATCATATTACAATAAGACATTCAGGGATGCCCCTTTGAAGTATGATATCATGGAGAAGAAATCATACATACTAGTCAAGGCCTTGAAAGAATTAGAGTTTACATCTTACATTCTTATACTACTACTTATGTGCCCAGTAGCTCTGTGAAAGACATCCTAACCCAAACTGATCTTGAAGGAACGAGGGGTAAATGGATAGTAGTGTTGTTAGAATATGACCTTGAGATCAAAACCACCAAGTTGATCAAGGGATAGGGGATTGCAAAGCTGATGTCACAAACCAACTATGATATTTTAGGAATAAATTTCATGGATGACTTGACAACAAGTGCAGAGGAAGAGAGAACTCCTTAGATATCCCATAAGTTTATTGAATCCCCATGGTATGCAAACATCATTTATGTATTGAGAAATTTGCAGGCTCCTCCTAAATTCAGTAAAACAAAGGCCAGATTCTTAAAGTTGAAAGCAACAAAGTTTTGTATAGTAAATTAGTGTCTATATTGGAAGGATACAGGGGGAATTTTGTTGAGCTGTTTGTTGGAAGAAGAAGCTGAGAAGAACATCAAAGAATTTCATAAGGGTGACTGTGAAGGGCACCATTATTGGAAAACCACCGTGCACAAGATTTTGAGGGCTGGGTTCTATTGGCCTAATTTTTTTTTTTGATGTTTATAAAGAGGTTTGAAGATGTCATGAATTTCAAATTTTTGATGGAAAAATAAAATTGCAGTCTCTGCCTTTGAAACCCATCTCTTTTGAGGCACTTTTCAGACAGTAGGGCCTTGATTTTATAGGAGAAATACATCCACAATCCTCATCTCAGCACAAGTTGATTCTAACAACAACATATTACTTCACTAAGTGGATTGAGGCAGTTCCCACCAGGCAAGCAACAGATGTTGTTATCATCCAGTTTTTAGAAGACAATATTTTGTCTAGGTTTGGATGCCCAATCAAGATCATAACAGATAATGCAAAAACTTTCAAGTCCAAGAAAATAGAGAAATTTTGCAGTGATTACAATATCACCCTTGGCCATTCTACATCTTATTACCCTCAAGGAAATGGGTTGGCTGAGTCTTCAAATAAAAGCTTAGTCAGAATTATCAAGAAACTGTTGCAACATTATAAAAAGGCTTGGCACAAAAAGCTTGTTCATGCACTGTGGGTTGACATAATCACCCCAAAGATATATATTGCCACATCACCTTTCTAGATTTTTTATGGCATAGAGGCTATTTTTCCTACTACATTGGGATTTCCATTGATGAGGTTGTTATAGGAACAAGATGCAGAAACATATGCCACTCGAAGAAGGAGGGATGAACTAATCAACGTCCAAAAAACCAGAGAAAAGGATTTCAATAATTCTCATCTATGCCAAGATAAGATCAAGAAGGCTTTTGATAGGCATACCAAGGAATATGAATTCAAATTGGGAGACTGGGTATTAATATGGGACACTAGGAATGAAGATAAGGGAAAGCATGGGAAGTTTGACCATCTATGGCTATGACCCTTCAATATTGCAACATACCATGGAAATAATTCCTACCTGTTGCAGGAGAGTAATGGAGACATCATTGGAGGAGGGTTTGTGAATGGTAGGTTCCTCAAACATTATATCATTTAAACAATCATCACCCCTTCCATTCATTTTATATAATCATTTTCGTTTTTCCTTTTTGCATGAAGAGATTGAAATAAAAGAAGCATAGCTGAAGCTTGAGGTGAAGGCCCTGAGCTATGATGAGTTGATTTTGAGTTTTTGAATAAAGGTTGGTAGTTTCAGATTGCAAGAATAAATGAAAACCTAATGGGTAGGCACTCAGTCTACCATTGTTTTCTACCTCGCAGGGAGGATAACATCCCCAGCTGGATCCCATGTTATCACCATAACATATTTTTGATGGAATCCAAGTCTTGGGACTTAGTGAGGGGATAAACCAGTGTAGAGACGTGATGAGTTGGAGGAAGGGGCCACACCTAGCGGAAAAGGGATAAATATAGAGGAGGCGTGGGTTGACGGGACACGTCAGACCACAGATCTCAGACACCACAGATGAATGGTCAACAGCCATATCAGGTGGAGAACTAGTGCGGGGTTTAATTTTTTGAAAGCGGGCCAATGGAAATATCGTGGTTTCACCTCAAGGCCATGTGGCACCACTAGATGCATATCAGGGAGAAAAGAGGTCTACCCCAAATTTATTTTCTCATCCTTGATGTAGGGAAGCGTATATAAGGGAGGGACCCTTGTCATTATTTTATGATTTTTCAAATGATTTGAACGTTAAAAGTGGCACGACCGCTCCAACCAAAACTAAGCTCAACAGTGCACCAAATTCACGCGTCTTCCTCTCATTCACAGGTATTTTTCATCATCACCATGGATCCTGTCATTTTGTCCGTAACAGAGAAAGATCTGATACCAAGCAAAGAAGCTCTCATTGACATAGACTCTGATGTGTTTGACACCGAAATAACCATGTCACCCGTCTCTATCTCCAAAGCCAATTTGTTAGATCAGGTAGGAATACAAATACCCTTTCTCAAAGATGTCCAAGCTTTAATCATCCCTTACATTGTCAAAGTCGCTTTCCCTTTCCCAAAATTCGTAGGCTAGTGTGCTGAACAATACTCACAAGAAGAGAGAGTCATTTTAGATAGGTTAGGGTCGGAAGTCCTGTGTAAAATAGATTTGTCGTGCATTCGATATGCCCTCGACATACTAGAGTCCCCTTCCACAACATCTGAACCCTTCATGGAGGAAAATCTAGTTACAGTTTACAGGGAATGTTCCCCCGAGGTCAAAAACCTATTTTTGCAGACAATTGTCAAACCCGAGTAGTATTTTGAGAGTCTTTTCTTGCCAATGAATGTAAATTTCATGGTTATCGAGATCCAGTGGGCCTGTTCCATACTCAATGATATTTTAGGTCTAGATAATGACAAATATGTAGTTGAGGTCATGTTAGGTTTTCTGTTAACCTTTTTTCAGTCAGAATCTAGTCAGTCAGCCAGTATCAGTTTTGATAAATTCATAACTAATAATGTACAGAAACAACTAATGAACTTCCAATCACTAAGACACTTCAGGTATTACACATACTTGCTGAAAATATCCCTGGAGACAAACAAGAAAGAGTTTCTGAAGCATCATTCATATCCACCGAATGCAAAAGAATCACCATGCTCATTTTCATAAATAAGATCATGTCCAGAGTTTACAACTTGATCTTCAACACCAACCTGCCAAGAGTCCTGGAGGACATGAAAAGTTACTTGCAACCAAATTCAGAAAATAGAATAGGAGATTAGGTGTTGTTCATGGATTCTACAATAATTTGGGTATATGGTTTTCAAGAGGCACCTTATCTTCTCCCTATCTTTATGACACACAGAGTCTTTTCCCTGGAGTTCATCAGGAAAAGAATAATCTCAGAGACATAACATTTCCTGAAAATGCACAAGGTGTCTAACTTGAAATTTCCTTTCATCATAGGACCATTTGTTGTGAAGAATAGATCTTTCTTACCTCATATCCAGGCCAATCTCAAGGAGTTTGGATTTGCACATCTACAAGGGAGAAGATATGATCCACATCAGGTCATATCTAAAAGAATATTGATGAGACACCATGTCCCTTATGAACAAATTGGCTAATTTGGAAACCTATGATGATATGTAAGCCATATTGCAGTCTACTAAAAAAAAACAAGTGGGAACAACCTTACAACAGACTGAAACACAACAGACCCCTCATAAGCTAACATTCCAAGTTTCCAAAGTAACTATCTACAAAAAGAGAAGCAATTAAGAGGTCCTAGGCACCAATAGTCAACAGACTACTCCCAAGAAGATAAAAATCAAACAATCCCCATAGATAGTAGATGTGGAGTAAGAAGAGAATAAGGAGCAAGTAAGTATGGATATGGTGGAAAGTGTCACCAGCAAGGAAGAAGATGGTAAAATAATCATGCCCCAAAGTGAAAGCAGCTCAAGAGATTTCAGCAACAAAAAACACATTTTTGATAAATCACCTGGAGCAGTCTACCAATCTAAAGAAGATTTAACAAAGAAATATGCTGTGAAAGGGAGCTTGGCCATGAGTGAAATAAGGGAGTTGATACCTGAGGTAGAAAATATTTATCAACATAGGTATTCTCTGTTCTCAGTCAAAGACATAGATAATAAGACACTCAACAAAGAAATTGTAGATGAGGATAAAGTATTTGAGGTCAAGCTGCATTATGAGAACATCAACGCCCCAGACAAGGTGAAATTCCACAGAAACACCAGTGACATGTTGTATTCGGACTACCTGGGTCTGAGATTAAAGGTTTCAAGATTGAAAACTCATGCACTTAAGTTGGAGGAACAGTTGAGATAATAGAAAGCGTCCAACAGAGCTTGGCAGACTCAAGTAAAGAGATTAGAATCTGAAGGCCCTCAGGGGGTAAAAACTTTTTTAGAAGAGAAAGACAAGATGATTCAAAACATAAAGAAAAGGATAAATATGTCTATCAAAGAGCATCCACTAGTAGCAGAGCTGGCTTCTCTAAAGAAAGAGAAAGAGACATTTTGACAAGAAGCATTGAATTACAAATCCAAAGTGTTGCAACTGGATAAGGAAAAGGTGGATTGGTCACAAGGACAGATAGGAGCATCAGACATGGCTGTTGTTGCATCTTCTATTGCAGGAGATGAGAAAATCATTGATGGATTGGTTTAGGCTATGTCCTAAGTTAGCCTAAAATCAGAAGAAATCAAGAGCCTTGAGGGAGGCATAGAAAAGATGCAACAAGAAATAAGAATAAAGGATGAGAAGATGGCCCAGTTTCAGAAATAAAAGCAAGATTTACAAGAAAGAGTAGACAAGTTGAAAACAAGGTTGAAAGGAAAAGGAATGTTGCAGGGGGGAAAACACATCATCTGGGCCTCTATTGCTGCTGAAGTTTCTAAGTTCATGATATACTTAAATTTCATCTATGACAAAGATAGCATGGCCATCACAGCTAGAAGAAGATGCACTATTGTGAGTGAAACGCTGGAAAATAAATCCTCGGAGTGGGCCCAAAATGCTATAAATCTGCTGAATTCCATTCCCACCACTGAACTTTAGACCATTGGGGTCAAATACATGACCACATTGATCATTTGGGACAAGAGAGTAATTGCCAATCATAATTTTCTTAAATCAGTCCAAACCAAGGCCATGCAGATGGAGCATAGCATACTAGAATTCAAATATACGTTTGAATAGTTGTTCGTCAAAGGAATCCCTTCATTTTGGGATGGAAAATGGAAATTGTACGATCAAGAGGAGTACAAATCTCACCTCGCCCAATCCAGAATGGATCACTCCAAGTTTGAAAGCCTAGAGGAAAACTTGAAGGGGAAAAAGCTAGTGGAATATTTAACCATAGATTTTGATATCCTAAATTAGTTCAAGACTATGAATATTGGTTTGCCAGCCATGACTTATGCCTCTTGCATTGACCTAGATATTATTATCAAATAAATGATGGACTATGAGATCCCTTTTGACTTGCAGTGGATAGAGATAGTGCGGTTAGGAAAGACAAAATAAAGTTTTCCAGGGACCAACAAATAGCTTCCAAGTGTCATCGAATTCGCAAGTCCAACATAGGACAAAAGTGAGACAAATGACAAAGACAAAAGTTGAGGATTCAGAGAAATCAGTCGTTAGTTTACAAAGAGTTTTTGATTAATCATTGTAAATTAGTTCACATGATGAGACTCTCAGTTGAAATTATTATAGTCAGTTTTAGAAGCTGAAACTTTCAGTTCAACTATTGTAATTGGTTTCTAGTTAAAGAAACTTTAATTGTATAAATGCTAGAAGTTCTAAATGAATTAAGGTTGACAGAAGTGTAAGGGCACCTTTAGTTGTTTTCTGAACTCTATTGTAATTTTCTGGAGCTGAATTGAATATGTATGCATAGTCGTTTGAAGTCTCTATGAAAAGATTCTAATGGTGGTGACATGAGTTTTGTCTCCTTTCATTGTATGCATTTCTTTTGTTCTTAATTCCATTTGCATGGTCTTCTGTTTAAATTGGATAGTTAAAAGCTCATAATTCATCTCATGATGCTCTCAGCTTAATAAGTTTAAACTATGTGTATTTATTCTTAACTAATTCAAAATTCATTTCAGTAATGCTCTGATGTAGTTATTTGTTTTCTACTTCCTCTTACACCCTACTTGAATACATTTTATAACTCAAATTCATTAACTCATTTAGCCTTTCTCCTCTGGAGATCTCTACCATCCAGTCATTGTTTTCATTGACTTTCATAATTTTGAGTCCATAGCCCTAAGTGACCCTCCCTTCCTTGCCAACAACTTTATAAAAAAACCCCAAAACAAACTAAATCTAGCCACCGATTTTGAAAGAAATATCAAGTGGCATGAGAGATCCCTCTCTGAGTTGAGCAGGATAGTGCCCAACTGTAAATTTGGTTGAAACAGTTACCTCTGTCATTTTTCTATCAACCAGACAAAATTTACAGAGTGCTAATAGAACCAACTAGTCACAAAAAGGAAATCCATGAGAGGCACAACAAGATAGGGAAGAAGATCCATCGAGAGGAGTAATATTTCCAAGGGAAAATTGTTGAATTATTATATCATTGATGTCAGTTCAATAAATACATGACAAGTGATGAAGGAAAATTGACATGAACTATTTTTAATATCCATTAGTGGATTACAATGCCAGGAAGTAATAATGGACAAGAAGCCTCGAAATAAATGAAAGGAATCATAAACAAGAAACCCCACATTGATCTACATGACATCTTGCAAATAAGATAGGGGGAGAGAATGAACAAAAACATGAGAGAAAGATCAAAAGAAAATAAGAAAGGGGGAGAGAGATTGTCAAAAGAAGGTATATTGTCAAGGGGATTTACCCTTTGTCATTGATGTCAAAGGGGGAGAGAAAGATCAGAAGAATAAATATAGGTGGAGCGGATGAAGACAGGGGGAGAAATGATCATAGAATAAGTATGAGTGTTTCCATCAATGCCAAGGGGGGAGATTGTTGGACAATTGGTTTTTATTGATGTCAACCCTATAAGAAGTATAGAAGCCCCTAGAAGTGATGGGTGTATTTGAAGGAATCTCTAAAGTGCCCCCCTTATGGTGTATATCTAAGAATTCCCCTCATGAGAAGATGCTTTGGATAATTATACAAATAAACCAGGAGAATATGGCTATGAATCCCCACAGGTGTGGTCATGAAGCCTAAATTTGATTCGAGAAAAGAGGCTGGAGGACACTACAAATGGATGAAAAAGTATCATAAATGGATGGCCCTCGTGATGCCAATTTGAATGGTAGGTATTACACCACGTGGTTCCTCACAGTTGATAATTTATACCCTATTAAATATGAAGCGCCGAAGTATGGTTAAAAAACCCCTAGACACTTGCAACAAGAAGTTACAAGTCAACCCCAAAATTAATTAAAGAAGAAAAGTTGTACCAAATAAGAAGTTATAGGTCGGCCCTAAATTCAAATAAAGGAGTTACTTGGAAGGGTATAAATACCCATCAAGATCCTCTCATTTAATTACAAAATCAAGTCATGGAAGTATCATGTGATCAAGCAAGGATGTGATATCTTAGCGAAACTGAAGTAGCAAAGTTGTGTGAAGAAGAAGTCTCGGAGTTGTAGATGTGTGAAGGGTTTCTTGGAAACCCTAATTGAGAAGGCCCTTGCAGGTTAGATATAAGGTGTCTAGCAAGGTCCCTGTAGGCTGCACAACACTTTTCAAGCAAGACACCATTAGTTTCCTAGTTTTGTCTAGCGAGATTGAATGAAAGTTTGATGAAGATGTTATCTTCTTGATGTTGAATTTGAGAAAGGTATGATGACCAGAGATTTGGTGCATTAAGGTTTCCTCATTATGAAAGGTATGTTTGTATATATGTTTTGAGGTATGTCTTGGATATTTTGGTACATGCCTTGAGGCATATCTTGGAGAGTCTTTGGCAGATGGATAGAGGCATATCTTGGTGATTTGAGCATATGATTTGAGTGATATTTTGGATATCATGGAATATGGTTTGCTGCATATCTTAGAAGTTTTGTTACATGCTTGAGACATATTTATGGGACATGCTTGAGGTCTTTGGCACATTGTTATGGTATATGCTTGAGGTATATCTTGGATGGTTCAAAACATGCTTAAGGCATGCTTTGGCACATGTTTGAAGATTGTATATTGGATAATTTAGCACATGCGCGAGGAATATATTTCTTACATGGTTTGAGGCATATCATGGTTGTTTTGGCACATGGTTGAGGCATATCTTGGCACATGGTTTGGATGCATATCTTGGATATTTTTGGGCATATTTTTTGGAGATATTATTGGTGATCTTGGTGTAAGATTTATGAAGTGGTTGAATCATGTTTGATGATTATCAATACCAATGATAGGTTAATTATCAGTGGCAAGTTGATTATCAATGACAGGTTGATTATTAGTGACAGTGACAATGGCAGGTTGATTATGAGTGACAGTGACATGTTGATTATCAGTAACAATGACAGGTTAATTATTAGGGAGAGTGACATGTTGATTATCAGTGACAATGGCAGGTTGATTATCAGTGAAAGTGATAGGTTGATTATCAATGAAAGTGACATGTTGATTATTAGTGACAATGATAGGTTGATTATCAATGAAAGTGAAAGGTTGATTATCAATGACAGTTTAAGTGACAGGTTGAGTCTCCATTTATATTTAAAAGAGGAAGGAAGGGGTAAGGAAAGGGGGTTGGAGCCTCCTTCCAATTAGAGACATAGAATATAGGGAGTCATATCTTCCTTCATGTTGGAGCCTATAAATGAGGGGGTTCGATCCTCCTTCCACTTGGAGTCAAAGAATATAGGAAGTCATAGATTTCTTCAGGTTAGATCCTATAAATTAGGGGGTTGGATCCTTCTTCCAATTGGTGCTGGAGAATACAAGGAGTCATAGCTTCCTTTAGGTTGGAGCCTATAAATAAAGGGGTTGGAACCTCCTTCTAGTTGGTGCTAGAAAATCTAGGAAGTTGGAGCTTCCTTCAGGTCAGAGCCTGTAAATACGTGGTTGGTGCCTCCTTCTAGTTGGTGTTGGAGAATATTGGAAGTTGGTGCTCCACGTGAATACAATATTGAATGTATATATTAAAAAGTGTTTCATGGTTTTATCCCATTTGGATTTCCACATAAAACTCTTGTGTACTATGCATCTATGGTTATATGTTTATGATATGTTAAATAAAATCGTAAGTGAATGGAATTATTGATAATTTAATGTTTACACGTTATGGTTGAAAATGGTAAAAAGTGCTCAATATTGATTCACTCCCCCCTCTCAGTTTGGTGAATAGTCCAACAAAACTTGGCTTAAGAGTTATTTGAATATCTATTCTCTTGATATTTTGTTAGAAGAAAAAGGCTACTACAATACCGAAGAAGGGTGAAATGCTCCACTTGGAAGGGTTCTCAGGGTAGTTTTCTAAGCTCCACCTTTGACCATTGAATTTATTTTCCATGAATTAAGGTAGAAAATATCGTTTCTCTATCGCTTTTCATGGCCAACCTTTGAGTTCAACTTGTTAGTATCGAAAAAGACTTCTTCATTGACTGATCCTGCCATCCAACCTTGAAGGGAATATTTTAACCCTAGGTAGCACTTGAAGGGAAATCCTTTAGGTGCCATCAACACTACCCCATATTAAATCATATACCTCACAATGATTTTACATAGTGTCCCCATAGCCATCCAAAGGCACTAGTCTTTCATTTTATTCAATCACCAAAACCCCTAAAAAATAAAAAATTTCCCCTTTTTTTCCTTCATTTTTTTATGCAATCTAGAGTTTTGTCATGTATATCATTGAATACAGATTTTGTAAGATTCATTCACACGTGAATAATTAAATTAGTGCTAGCCTATTCCTTAGTTAAATATCTATATTGTTATCATTTCCAAAAGGGTTTTGGATTTAACTCTGTATATTCTATCTTACCTAGAGATCAAACCCTAGGGCTCAAACATTGCATATTTTAGTACTTGATCTATATTTCTTTGATTCCCTAACCAACATGCTTGGAATGATGTTCTTGATCTATCAAACTATACATTGCTTGTTATCCCCTCTCTAAAACTAGTAAATACATATTTGTATATAGGGGACCAAGATGCCTCATTTGTTTCATACTTTGTATACGTTTTGGGCATATCCTTATCATATTTCATACCAAATAGAAAAAAAAATCCCAAATTGGTCCAACTACCATTCTAGAGGGTTGGTTGTTACCTATTCATTGGTAGCTATCCATGAGTTCTTTATTATCCATTTCTACATATATAATCATGTGTGCAAGTATGGTGTAACCACCTTTCATTTACCAACATTTGATACATCGCTTTTTACCTTATAACGGGAGATCAATCAATTTGAAAGGGGGGGGATTTATTTGTTAAAAAAACCTAATGTTTCCTTTTCCTCAAATTATTGTTTGAGGGTTTTCTTTGTTGTCTGAATTGCAGGTAAACTCATATGCAAGGTTAGTGTATAATACCTATGCAAGGTTAATGTATAACTGAATTGCAGGTAAACTCATATGCAAGGTCAATGTATAATACCTATGCAAGGTTAGTGTATAACATTCTCACATCAAGCGTTTGATGCAATCTTCATCTATCTTATAAATGAACACCAAATGACTTGGAATATTCCCCAACGACCTTTCCTAGAAACACAATGTTGTCTCTCATGTTTGGTGTATGTAATTATCTCAACAATTGTCATAAACTACATGGTATCTAGAGGATATAAAGGTTTTAGGTGACTGATATTTTATGCAACATTTTTATGTCTTCCTATCCCATACTTTTGTTTCTAACACATCGAGGCTTAAGATATTCCAATGAACTCCCAAGGATACATATCATTACTAACATTGATGAATGTAAAGCTATTTTTTTTCCTAGAGACATGAAATAGATAAGTGTGAGCCTGCATTAAACATCAAAATGATACATGTATAAGTACATTGATGTTGATGCTTGGATTTGTATTTCAAGACGTCTCTTGGAATATGAAAGATAGTTCACAATCCTAATGGATTACATTTCCAATATTCCCTCCTTAATCCAAAGGGGTGTATATGAGTCCAAGGTGAGAGCTCAAATCTAAAAGTGTGTAGCAGATGATGACTGAATGTGCTCTTTGAATATGGTGGTTTTGGGATGACCACAAACCGAAAGACTAGCAAAATCTAATGTCTTCTAATAAATGGTGATGGTGGTTTAAGGAATACCACAAATCAATCTTGTGGTTTAAGGATGACCAAAAACTGTGGAACCATGCTCTAGGCTCAATGGTTCCCAAAACATTTCCTAAGTTAACTAGAAGTTGGAGGATGATTTCTTCTCCTAATTGGAAGTGCTCTTAGGGTTGGTTTAAAGATGACCATAAAATATTTTGTAGTAGAAGTTGAGTGTCTTGTAATAAGTGGAGGTTTAAGGGAAACCAAAAACTGTTGTCTAGAAAAAGTTGTAAGTATTCTACTAAGTGGTGCTTTAAGGAAAACAAAAAACAATCATGCTTGCTTGTCACACTCGCTTATTGTTGACAAGGTGAGAAGATGAAAATCTTTTCTCCGCAAGATGTATCAATACTAGAGAGTAAATTTGTTGGTATGACTGACGTTTTCCACAATAATTGCAATGATGAAGATCGAAGCACTAATATTAAATGTGGCCAACTCACTGACAATGTTGGCATTTCAAAATCTTCTCTTGAACTGGAGGAAGAATCTCAACTTTCTTGTAGTAGTCTAACACTCTAAACTATATCGGTTTGGTGTAATTCATATTATGAAAGGTGACATCTTTTTCATATAAGATACTCTTATGTGCTTGTTATTTCTGATTTTTTCCCAAGGTCTCCATATGCTTGGAAAGAGAATTTTTTTCTTTATATGCACGTGAATATAGAATTTGGGGCTGAGAATCAACCTCATCTTCTTCATCATCTTTGAATATAGAGTTCTAAACAAGGAATACTTCAAAATGTTTTCTTAGATTCTTTAGCTCAAGTGCACCCTGAAGAAGTCTAGTCCGAGTTGAAGTAATGTTTTTATAGACTGCAAAGTGATTTTGTAAGTGTGACTGTATTGTCCACATAAGAAAAGATTGAGTAACTTTAAGAATTCCTAAACTCTATCCATAGCTCAGATCTCACATGGTTTCTTGCAATTTCCCCCATTTCACAATCAAAGTTTACAATACAAGCTTAGTGAATGAAATGTGTTAGCTTCTACTGAAAATGCAAATGCAAATGCAGGCAATAGACCACAATGGTGAATACTCAAATAATTTTATTTATCAGATGTATAATTTCCATTCAAGGCGCCATTGATGCTTTACTACTTGTAATAATGAGGTGAATGAAGAACTATAGAATCTTTATTCCATCCAAAAGCTTAAGTGTGAGACTTACCTATCAAGCAATGCTGCCCAACATGAAATGCTTGAATAAGAAACCATTGATCTCGTTATCACGTGGTTGTCAAAAAATATCCGCTACCAGATCTCATAGTGCTTGAACTGGCATGGGTAGTAAGTGGGCACAAAGATCCACGAAACTAGGTTTTAATAAAAACAAAGACAATGCCTCTTAACACACTGAAATTAATGAAAAAATCTGGTCGATTTAAGAGCCAAGTAACGTTGCAGAGAGTTTTACATCGACATCTGCTTCGTACAAGCCATGTTTAGTGATAAATTGTGAAGCACAGAGAAAATGCAGAGAGAAAAGAATAGTATATTCAAATGTATAAAGAAGTACAGAAGAGTTCTGAAGAGCTTCCTAACAATAGGAAATAGCCGAGCTTATATATGCTCAAGAAAGACAAAAATAGAAAGTACAACTGTTCAGTAAAGCTGGTAGTGTACGGTTAGTCTGTTGAGGATACAATATATTTAACACTCCCTCTTAGACTCAACAGTTACAATCAGCAGCACTGACTATGCCTAAGTGCTGTCGCTGGAAGTCAAAAACTGACTTTCCTAGTGGCTTGGTGAAAATATCAGCAAGCTGATCTCTAGAACCACAAAATTGTAGTGCAATGTCACCATTATTGACTAGCTCACGTATAAAATGAAACCGAGTGTCAATGTGTTTACTTTTCTTGTGGAACACATGGTTCTTGGATAATGCAATTGATGATGTGTTGTCACAGAAGATAGGAGTTGGATCCTTCTCTGTTTGTGACATGTCTTTCAATAATCTTCTGAGCTATATAGTTTGACAGGAAGCTGAGGTAGCAGCGACATACTCTGCCTTTGCACAAGATATTGATACTATTGGCTGCTTCTTCGATGCCCATGAAATCAGGTTCGTGCCCAGTTGAAAAACATATCCTGATGTGCTTTTCCTATCATCCAGGCTGCCTGCAAAGTCACTGTCTGTGTAACCAGAGAGTTGATTACAATCAGATGTAGTGTACCATAAGCCGAAATGTAGTGTTCTGCTACATATCTCAAAATTCGTTTTGCCATTTTCTAGTGTGAATCCTTGGGTGATTCCGTGAATCTGGAAACAAGGCTAGCTGCATACATGATGTCTGGCCTAGTTGTTGTAAGATACAACAAAATTCCGACTAAACTTTTGTAGAGAGTAGAGTCCACAGTAGGACCTTCATCTTTCTTGCTTAATTTTGTGCCTAATGGTATGGGAGTTTCCGCTGGATTGCATCCTTCCATGCGAAACCTTTTGAGTATGTCTGCTGCATACTTTTGCTGACAGACAAAAATACCTTTGGCTGATTG
>JASDQU010736656.1:139904-150863 GCA_032191745.1 Picea mariana | reverse complement strand
TATATATATATATATATATATATATATATATATATATAATGGATTGAATGAAAGTTCATTCTATCAAGTTGGTGCTTGTTTACAAGCTGCGTCTTGTTATGAGGGTTGGATTCCTCATTTATGAGTTGGATCTGAGAACTACAAGTTGGGTCTTGTATCAGAGAGTTGGATCTCTCATATTTAGTTGAAGTTGAATATATTAAAGGATTGATTTTATTTGTATTCATTCAAGTTAAATAAATAAAATAAATATATTTTATCTACTTCATGTTGAATAATTAATTGTGTTGCATATATCTTATTCAGTTAGTTTAGTTAATATATGAAAGTGTGAAAAGCATTCAAAATTTTCAAACACTTATTCACCCCCACCCCCCTCTCAGTGTTAGTGTGTGTGTTTCAACAATCAAGTATATTTTGAACCAATCTTGTGGGTTTATTGCATCATTAAGTGACAACTCTCTTTTCTACAAACAAAGGTGTATCATACATGAAGTTTCCTTGAGTGTTATGTTGAACCTCATCAATTCTATTTTGAACCAAGCTTGTGGGTTTGTTGCATCGTTAAGTGACAACTCTCTTTTCTACAAACAAAGGTGTATCATACATGAAGTTTCCTTGAGTGCTATGTTGAACCTCATAAATGTTATTTTGAACCAAGCTTATGGGTTTGTTGCATCGTTAAGTGACAACTATCTTTTCTGCAAACAAAGATGGACCAAACATCATGGATCACCTTGATTTATAAGAAATCAGGAGGATTTTAAGGATGCATGAAGAAATGGTTCAGAGAAATAGAGCATCCATTCTCACTCTTATATCCAAATTTCATGAATATGAACATTTATGTATCTTACAAATTGCAAAGGTTATTAGCGCCTTGGCACAAGTTCAACAATAGTTGGTCATTCTTGAGGTAGAGTGAAATTTCTTAAAAAAGTGGTGGAGAGTTTAAATAAATATGCACAATCAGTGGAATCTAATCAGTGGTTGTCAAGACAAGGCAAATACAAGGATGAGGATACAATGATTCAGTTGATAGAAGATATGAAAATTGGAGAACAAGAGACTTCAATACATACTGCTACAATCCTAGAAGAGGTCGTAAGTCACCATACCTTTTGTTATCTTATGTTTTTTAAAGTTATCAGGGTCTTAAACATATTTTATAGGATATGCCAAAGGCTATTAGTAAACTTTATATTTTGTTTTTAATATGTGCAAACAATTTGAACCATGAAGAAAATAATAATAATAATAATAATCTAATTGTAATGTCACAACCAAGCCATACACCAAATTGGTATATGAGACCCCTTTGTTTGTGGGAAAAGGGACCCCCTCCACATAGCAATTTAACTACTGACAAGTGATGTTAGCTATCCTACAACCATTTTTTATAATACAAATGACCGAGTTTTTGTTTATATATATATATATATATATATCAATTTTTATTTTGACATGTAACTTTGAGATTTAAATATTAAATGAAAGGTAATGTTTAAACTAAAATGTCTTATAAATGATATGATTTTTTGTCAATTAGGTGTAATTGAAATGATTAAGAGGAAATTTGTTATCCTCCCCTACTAAAATTCAAATCCCACTTTGTAAAACACTTTCTATAAAATAATTATGAAGATTATGAAAATAAAAAATAAAGAGTGATATGAAAATTTCAAATTCCATCAAATATTTTTAAATTGAAAAATATTATAATTACGTTGATAGGCATCCCCTTATTAACAATCAATGGATTAAACACTCTTTTGATTAAAAACCTTAATCTTATGGGTAAGAATTGAAGATGCTGAAATATTTTCACATTGTCTCTAAATCAATGGATGAGATTGCTAATATTAACTTCCTTGCATTTATGAATGCATACGTTTATCATTACTTAACTTGTTTACTTTTTCACTTTTACTTAATAGGACTAAGAAATTAATATGTTTCTTACTTAACTTTTTTTCCACAGAAAATTTCTCATTATATTTATATTATATAACTATGCTCAAGACAAAAATTACATCAGTAGTCAACATTGAGAGGAAGATAAGAAAAAGGAAGCCAAATCACAGGTTGCATCAATGGGAACATGTAACCCCATATTCACAAGCATCATCCACATAGAACTCCCCAGGAAAAAAATAACAGAGTTCATCAGACTATGACAACAAAAAGAGCAAGAGCTACCAAAAAGTGGAGATAGCATCCCTGAAGGACAGCTAATAGATATTTAGAAATAAAGTAGGACCCTCATTTCCATCCTCCCATAGGTTGTAAGCTATCTTCCCTATTTGCATTTGAAGGGCCTTCTTTGATAACCGATCTGCTTCTTTATTATTGTCTCTGTAGATATGAGAAAAGGTGACTGGGTTGAAAAGTTTGCTAAGGTCTCTGATCCTTTCCTTCCAGCAGTACAGAGTGAGAACTTGCATATTTTCTTTCATGTTTAGCTAGTCTATGACTATTCTTGAGTCACCAAAAACTTCTAACTCAGTGATGTTTAGCTGAGAAGCCAGAGTTAAAGTAGCCCAAACGCCCAAGATTTATGCACTAGTGTTTGAACCTGGTCCACAATTTAAGGTCCATTTGTATGTCGAGTGTTCATTAATCCTTAACATCCCTCCAACACCACTTTGAAGACCATTTAGTTGAGCAGCTCCATCAAACCACCCAGTTGTCATATTATCTTTTGTTGTGGGATTTTTGAATATGTAGTGTTGAACTTTCTCCTTTTTAGTGGAAACACCAACAACGCCAAGAGTTAAACAGGCCACCGAGGATGTTTCTTACTTAACTTTAACATTTTTTACATTTCACAATTTTTCTACGTGTGATTACATTTCAAGACTTAGCATAGAGATAAAAAATAACCAACTCTACTTTCAATACCTCCCATGTGGCTTTACAATACCTCCCATGTGGTTATGTTTAAGAATTTGTCATGACCAAAATAATTATGACCACATGTAACCATGTGGTTATGTTTGAGAGCCTCTCATGACCAAAATAATTATGACCAAAGTGTAATTGCCTTTGAATACCTGCATGCAGAGGATGGCTCTTTAAATGTCAATGAAATTACTTTTACAAATTCCTCTCACTTTACTCAAATTGCTTTTTACACGCACCTAGTGTTAATTTTAACATTTATGGATTACACTACCACAACCAGGGATCCACCTCCTAAAGCCATCGCATTATTAAATTCCACCTCGCTTTCCTTTTGCGAGGTGGAATTTAATAATGCGATGGCTTTAGGAGGTGGATCCCTGGTTGNCCTCTCACTTTACTCAAATTGCTTTTTACACGCACCTAGTGTTAATTTTAACATTTATGGATTACACTACCACAACCAGGGATCCACCTCCTAAAGCCATCGCATTATTAAATTCCACCTCGCTTTCCTTTTGCCACGTTTTCCTCACATCAAAGCATCCCATGTTTTTGGGGACCACAAAGGCACGTTTGTTGAATATAGCACTATCCTCAAACTTTACTAAGTATTTAACAACTTTACAAAGTATTCAATATACATAAATTACTAGTAGCTGATTCATTTGAAAACCTAATAATATCCACTTTATTTGTTATTAAATGTTAACATAATTGGTGAAAGATGGATATCTAAAACAAAACAAAATATCTATCGTCGAGTGATTTTGATGGCTTAGATTCCCATGTTACATATACATTTGTAAAAAAAAGATATTATTATTATAATATATTTATATATCTTAATTATATTAAGATTAAGATAGAGATCGATATAATATATATTATATGGCAGAATTGTATTAAGATTATTAAAACTTAGGGATCCATGATAGTTGGTTTTTATAATTTTTTAATTTATAAATATTAAAATAAATTATATAATTATGATTGATATTTTTAAATATTTTTCATTAATTATTTAAGTAATTAAAAATGAATCGAGGTGAAGGCAGTGCTGCCATCAATAAAAAAAATTCCATTCCATTGCTGGGACTTGAACTCGGGTCTCTCGGGTGAGAGCTGAGTATCCTAACCAACTAGACTACAACATAACTGTTTTTAACATCGTCAACTAGACAATATATCATACCAAATCTAATTTTGTAGCATTAAGTGAAAGACTAATATCGAATATAGATAACTAGTGAATAAGCATTAGGCAAAGAAAAAGTACTCTGTCGTTTGTATGAGACAAAAAATATGAGATATTGATAATTTTCGTTAGTGTTTTTACTATTTCAATTGGGACTTTTTACTATATATACAACCTGAGTGGGCCTAAAGGTTAAGAACATGTGTTTCCTCTTAAGAGGTCACAAGATCAAATCTAGAGGGGGGTAGGGTATGTATACCTTCGTAGACTTTACCAGTCAAATTGTTGGGCGGAGGGGGGTCCCTTGTCCCACAAACAAGGGGGTCTCATACACCAATTTGGTGTGTTGGCTTGGTCGTGACCTTAAAAATAGATTATTATTATTATTATTGTTATTATTATTATTAAATTTTTTCGTCAAAGTTTTCTAATTTTCCTTTATATTTAATGTTTATTTATTGGTACCTGCTATCTTAATTGATTTTAGAGGGGCTTTTTGATCAGTGCTCGATTTCACTAAGTGAAGTATGTTGTATTAATCGTTATCTTTTTCATCAATATTTTTAATTTTTTTGTTTTTAATTTCTCTTTTATGTGAGAGTTTTATGTTAGTTTAGTTTCAATTTTTGAGATAAATTGTATACAAAATATTGAAACGTCTAACATTTCAAGTGGAGATTCCACCCATTATTATAGAAAAATAAAACTGAAAACCTATACATTCATATATTATATGTTATGTTAGTTTCAATATTTATTTTTTTGTAAATAAAAGGGGAGGTTCCTATTACTGATCTTTTATAGTATAAAAATGCCACATGTCAATAGTCTGCCACCTGTTCCGCCAAATTAATGGAAATCAGAATAGGTGGTAGACTGTGATATCATTAGACAAAATAGCTCTTTGCCATCTGCCCCGCCAAACAGAAACTAGAGCAGGTGGTGGATTCGTGTTCTTACTGAACTATTCTATGCATCTAAGAAAAACTACCAACTGTAAAAATATGAAAAAACTGTAAAACTACATTATCATAGTACAGAGAGTTGAGTTGAGAGTGTGTGAGGTGACCATAGCAAAGAAATTACACATTAGCACCTGGGGGCATGTCATTCAGAGCGTCGTTGAGGGGGTCATCCCTGGGATGGAGAATGAAAGGCCTCGCACAGGTCGGAAAACGTTGAGTTGCATGTGCATTCGAGAAGGCACCATAGAGCATGTCAATCCATTGGTGCATGAGGGTGTACCAGTATATCTCGTCAACCATCTGGTTCCTTAGCTCGAAGACGAGCTTGAGCTGCTTTGGGTGGAAGAAGGGTGGTGGAGCATGGCAGAGATCAGGGAGAGTCGTGAGTGGTGGAGGTGACAAGACTGGGTGGCCTTGGGCCCAAGTCCACCGGCACAACATACATTTCCTCTGTCGCTTTGACCTCCTCCGCCACTATCCCGACTTGGTTGTCTATGTTTTGAATTGAGGCCACGGAGTCCAAATAGAGGAATTCCTCTAGGAATTCCTCCTCAATTATACATGTGGCCCCTTTCATGGTGGCTTGGGCGCTCGTGCTTGCTGGATTATGGCTGGGGGGCTGCAATTCATCTGACACTGTGAAGAGGAGGGATTCTGAAGGAACCTAGATGGGTTCCTTTGGAATATCCTCCTCAATGTATGTCATTGGCAATGTTCTTGGTTTGTCCCATCGCTGAGTCCGAGCAATGGACAGGGCACGCTCTAGCCTCTGCATGCGCCTGTGTCGGGCACTATACCAGGCTAGGCCACGCCTCGACTTGCCTCTTTCCCTTGGCATGGCTAAGCCAGGGAGACTGATAATTCGTTGGGTAAACTCAATAAGAGTCCACTTGACATAGGTATTGTTCTCAGAGCAGCTAGGGTGATGGAGCGCAAGGGAGAAATGGAGCCAACCTTGTCCGAGCAGGAGTGATAAGCCAAGGCCCGACATGACCACTGTATTGATCCCCCACTACAATTACACCTTGTGGTCACCATATTTCTCACGCAAGGGAGCTGTCCTCCCCTTCTTAGCAGACAACAATGACCTCCCTTCATTCAAGAATGAGGTGAAGGGTGTCGACCTGCCATATTAATGGCTTGGGTTTAGGGCAGGCTATGTGGCCTCTCGTTGTTACGTGACACCCCATCCGGGAATGTTAGTTTCAATATTAATACTTGTCATATTAGTCATTTATTTGAAGGTAATAAAATTTGAGAACAATTATCACTTGTTTCTATTCATTAAATATGAATTAATTTTTATTGATAATTATATTTTATATATTTAAATACAATTAAATTATTATTACTTAATTTCCAATTTATATATCTATTAATTTTTTTTATTACAATTTATTTTTCACAACTTCTCTTGAACTTACATTCATTTTGCACAAAGAATAATTTTTTCAACAATCATTATTTTAGCTTAAAAAAAATCTAAGAATCAAACTACATTTCACAACATACATTGATACTTAATTACCCTCCATTAACACTTAAATTCCTATTATAAAAATACCTAACAAAACATGTAACACAAAGATTCATAAATAAAGATTCATTGCATTTGTTGAGTTCGTTAGAGAGGAAGAATAAATCCTCCATCAAAAGAGAATGGTGTGACTTCGTTTAACAAAGAATTCTTTATTTTTTAAACCAAGTATTATTTATGTTTTCAACAAAATATTATTTAATAAATAGAGTGAGTCAATGAACAAAGCGTGAACTAAACTAAAGAATCATTGAAGTGCAGGTATCATTCGATTTAGACACATCTTCGTAATCAAACGGAAAATAAAGGTAAAAGCAATATATTGAGATTAAGAGTCCACCTAGAATAGAAAATATAGTTATAGATTGATCCATCAAAGCTTAATCATGAACTTAACATCCCATTTGTTGCCACTTCCCTTCCTATTTGTGGTTAACATTAAAATTATTTTTCAATCTCAACATGTCAAACAACAAAAATAACTACTCCTTTACACTCACTAGGTTGAAGAATACAATGACCTTCTCGTTAAAAGAGGGAATATCTAATCTATTCAAGGCATTGTCGATATTCACTTTGAGAGGCATGCATGTGAACAAGATTAAATCACACACTCACAACAAGAACACCCTGCATGAGTTGAACAAAGAGGAGGATTGGGGCACGAGTTGCATGTATTATTTCAAGTATGTTTTTTTTATTAACTTGGAGGCAAATTTGGCAAACAATCATCTAGGCAGTGTCAAGAGAGCTCTAAATAAGCTCCAATCAATAATCAATTTATGAGGTTGTTGGAAGCTATTCCACCATATCCATTGTTTCATGTCTCTAAACAACCGAACAAAAAGATTATTGGTCTACATAAATGATACTAAGTTTTGTATACAAGGTTGTTAAAGTGTATGATAACAAAGTCTTTTTATTTGTAAAATGAAGCAAAATAACAAGCTAATAATATACTTTAATTTCCTCGTCAAAAATGGAGTCATAAATCTAGATAAATCTAGACAACCATGAGGATACATGGTCAAATTTGTGTTCAACACCACAACCATTATTGAAATGATTGAAAATTGAGAAATGTCATCCTTTATTTGTAAATTTTGGGCAACAATTACCAACCTCTTCGTGAAATGGACTTGAAATTTTGTAAAATGAGTAGGTTTTACCTTGTGATTTCATATTTTCTTGCACTTTTAACTCATAAAATAATTAAAAAGGATTGAGGATTGCACCATTTAGGAATTGGATTGTGAGACATGGTTTCACCTCTTGACCTCAAATCCTTAATTGAAGGAGAAATAAATTGCATCTAAAAGTCATGCTTGTTTATTGTGGTCAAACTTGTGGAATTAGGTGCTAGTGCCACATGTTCATGTTATAGAATAGAATGTCGTTGTAATTATAAGTTGAGTTAGTAAAATTTTAAACAAAATAAGTGTCTATCACTTTTGGAAAGGTTGTGAGGACAATGATATTTTTTTAGAATTAGGGTCTTAAAGTATTGTAAAGATTCATGGGATGCACACATCAATTGCTCACTTGGGGAGAGAGCATGATTGTGTTCTAGTTCAATATTATGTGTGCCATGTTATATCAGTTATTGTTGATCATGTAATATTTTGGAATATGAAATGGCCTTGCTCAATGTTTCATTATTTTCAATTTTTGTAGTTTGTTTATGCTAATTATGCTGGACTATAGAGCCTTTCAACCTTTCTTGCAATAAAAACTGTAATTTAGACTTCAAAATATGAAAAGAAAAAATTGAGACTCTATTTCTAGAATCCTTTCAAAAATTTTAGGCAACATGCAACTCAATGCACAAAACTTTTTAATGCACATCTATAAATGCATTTTGTATGCTAATTAAAATGGACTACAATTTTATTTTAACTTTAGAGTATTTTGTATCTGATTTTAACTTTAATATAAATTATTATATATTTCAATGTCACATTTTTATTTATTTTTATCTTTCCACATATATTATAATACAAATTATTATTATTATTATCTTTCCACATATATTATAATACAAATTATTATAGCCATCATATTCATATGACACTTTTTATTGTATTTTTTTTCAATTTGCTCAGTCAAGTAACAAAAACTAAACTAAGCTACTTGTAATTGTGGTTCTAAAAGTTATTAAAAAACAATTGCAACTAAAACAAAATATTTGAATTAAAACGTTACATAAAAATTATTTCTTGCTACCCAAGGTAAGATGTCAATTTTTTGTTTAGATTAACTCGCGTTGGAGGTCGAGATGAAAATTTGAAATTCCCTCATATATTTTGAATGAGGAAGAAATAATTAAATATTTTAATAATATTTATTTTCAAATTATATTCACGAAGACATATCCACGACTCTGGCCTTTGCGTTTTCAGACTTCAACCGATGATTATGCTTCCAATTTCGTGATCATTAATACACAACCAAACTACCTGTGGAATTGACGGAAGAGAAAAAAACTGCAGATTGCCGATGTAGCTCACATGGTAGAGCGCTCGCTTTGCATGCGAGAGGTACGGGGTTCGATACCCCGCATCTCCATTTATCATAAACAACTACAATTTGTTTTCAGAGATATATTTAGAGAAATTATAATATTTTTATTAGTTTGTCAATGTTTTGGATCTATATTAAGATTCATATCTAGGACAAGAACCCAAACAATGAGATGAGCAGTGATAAATAATTAAAAGAAAAGAAGAAGGAAACTTAAAAATCAATTGTCTATAACTTTAAATTTATAATTAAACTAAAGTTTTAATAATCAATAAGTATTATTAAGAAGTAATGTATTAATAATAATAATAATTTGGATTATTAAGAAGTAATGTATTAATAATAATAATATGGATTTTAATAGGGGCAGGGTTATAAAAACTTTAAGAAATATACTAAAACTGGAAAATTATTTAAATAATTAAAAGAAAGAAACTTAAAAATCAATTGTCTATAACCTTAACAAGAACTCTGAATAAAACAATGAGATGAGCAGTGATAAATAATTAAAAGAAGGAAACTTAAAAATCAATTTTTTATAACCTTGTCTATAACTTTAAATTTATAATTAAACTAAAGTTTTAATAATCAATAAGTATTATTAAGAAGTAATGTATTAATAATAATAATAATTTGGATTATTAAGAAGTAATGTATTAATAATAATAATAATTTGGATTATTAAGAAGTAATGTATTAATAATAATAATATGGATTTTAATAGGGGCAGGGTTATAAAAACTTTAAGAAATATACTAAAACTGGAAAATTATTTAAATAATTAAAAGAAAGAAACTTAAAAATCAATTGTCTATAACCTTAACAAGAACTCTGAATAAAACAATGAGATGAGCAGTGATAAATAATTAAAAGAAGGAAACTTAAAAATCATTTTTTTATAACCTTAAATTTATAATTAAAACTTTTTATAATTAAACTAAGGTTTTAATAATCAATAAGTATTATTAAGAAGTAATGTATTAGTAATAATAATAATATTTTGGGTTTTAATAGTGGTGGGGTTATAAAAACTTTAAGAGATGGGAAAATTATTTAAATAAAAACTTTAGAAAATAATAATAATACTATATTAGAATTAATGTTTAGGGTAAGTCATTAAGATTTTTATAGTAAAAGGTTCATTAATTATTTAAAATGTATTAAGGGCAAAATTATTGAGAAAAAATATTAATACTAAGGGGAAGGTTAAATATTAATATGGAAGTGGAAAATACAACTTAAGGTAAAATTATTTGTGTGGCTAGTCCTGGAAGGTAAAATCTTAACCTGGGACACACTTCAGAAAAGGGGTTGGACTGATCTGGGTCGTTGTTCACTGTGTAAATCAGATTGTGAATCTGTTAGCCACATTTTTATTTTCTGCCCCTTCACAATTTCAGTTTGGAATGCAATATATTTGGAATTAAGATTGAATAGGAGCAGGGATTACACTTTCAGAATGTGTGCAGCGCTGGAATAGGGATAAATCTGCCCCTTAAATTTATAATTAAAACTTTTTATAATTAAATTAAGGTTTTAATAATCAATAAGTATTATTAAGAAGTAATGTATTAATAATAATAATAATATTTTGGGTTTTAATAGTGGTGGGGTTATAAAAACTTTAAGAGATAGGAAAATTATTTAAATAAAAACTTTAGAGAATAATAATAATACTATATTAGAATTAATGTTTAGGGTAAGTCATTAAGATTTTTATAGTAAAAGGTTCATTAATTATTTAAAATGTATTAAGGGCAAAATTATTGAGAAAAAATATTAATACTAAGGGGAAGGTTAAATATTAATATGGAAGTGGAAAATACAACTTAAGGTAA
>JASDQU010736656.1:128303-139804 GCA_032191745.1 Picea mariana | reverse complement strand
GTTGCGCAACTGTGTTTGGGTTGCCAAAGCACTACACATTTCTTCTTGGTTAAGCATTTAGGCATTTCATCATTATTTGAGACCTATTCCATTGGATTCATCTCTTTTACCTTATCACATTCATACATATCATTTATCAACAAACATTTTGACCCCACCTGCCCCTTTTCGGTTCCCTCGTCCTCATGGTCCATACCCGTAGCCAAGAATTGGAATCTCGCTTCAATACCTTGCAATCTAGTCTCACTGAGACCCAATAAGAAGTGAAACAACGTAGTGCCAATGTTGTCGCCATCAATACAACCATTCAGTCCTCAATGGAGGTAATCAAACAAGACCTGACCACCTAGCTTGAATCTGTCTTTTTGACACTCTGCACCAAGCTACATATCCATACAGATAACCCTTCCTCTGACTCACCTCCACATACTGAAGCTAAACATTCCTCTCATTCCCTTAACTTTCAACACCATCACTTTCAACGTGATGACACTAACACCAACCATTTGGGTCATTTGACAAAGTTGAAACAATCAGGAAAAGTGGAAGACTTTATAACTGCCTTTGAGTGCTTTGATTTTTGGATAGAGGGCATGTCTGATGCCTTTTTTCGAAAGTGTTTTATCAGTGGCCTCAAGGATGAGATTCGGGCCCATGTCCTCATGGATCGGCCTCAGAATTGGGTGGAGGCTACTAAAAGAGATAAAGAAGAACAACAGGTTGTATCTTCTCAAAACCAGAAACCCTCCTTTATCCCTCGCACTAAACTAGTAAATCCCACTACTCCCTCCACTCCACTAAATATCCAAAAATTGATAAGGGCTGAAATGGTTGAACACCAACTCAAAGGCTTTTGTTATAATTGTNAAAAGAGATAAATAAGCACAACAGGTTGTATCTTCTCAAAACTGGAAACCCTCCTTTATCCCTTGCCCTAAACCAGGAAATCCCACTACTCCCTCCGCTCCACTAAAGATCCAAAAATTGACCAGGGCTGAAATGGCTGAATGCCATCTCAAAGGCCTTTGTTATAATTATGATGACAAATATTTTTCGGGCCACAAGTGTAAGGAACAAAATCTCTTTATGGCCATCTCCGACGATATTTCGGAAGAGGATATTGAAACTCCCCTTGTGTCTGAGTCACCTGAAACCCCTGACATAACCCCTCCCTCAGACCCTCCCGAAGTAGAACTGGTCATTTCCCTCAATGCTCTCACTGGCTTCTCCGCTCCCCAAACCCTCAAGCTAATCAGTCACATCAAGCATCAGAAGCTCATCATTCTGATTGATAGTGGAAGCACCCATAATTTTATTCATTGCCAAATTGCCCAAGAAAATCATTTCTACATCCATGCCGTCAATAATTTCCAAATCATGATTGCCATTGGTGGCTCCATGAAATGTGGAGGGCATTGTGAAAATGTGTGTCTCCAAATTGGTGACTACCACCTGAAATCTAATATGTTTTCTATAGACATGGGTGGGTGTGACATTGTGTTAGGTGCAGATTGGATAAGGACTTTGGGTCCCATTATCATGGATTTTAAGGAATTAACCATGCAATTTGACTAGGAAGGCCACCAATATAAGTTCCAAGGCATCACCATCGGTTCACCTAAGATCATTAGTTCCCATCACATGAAAAAGTTGTTCAAAAAGGGTCATTATGGTGTTATTTCTCAACTCCATGCCATCCACGCAACAGAAACACCCTCAGTGTCGCAAGACCTCCAAGCCATCCTTTGTAAACATCAAATGGTATTTTCCACTCCCCAGGGACCCCCTCCTTCACGTGGTGTTCATGATCAGTCCATTCGCCTTGTACCCAGAAACCTTCCTCCTAATATCCTTTCATATCATCGCCATTTTTCCCAAAAAAATGAAATTGAGAAAATCATCCAGGAACTCCTTAATGCAGGTGTTATCCACCCTAGTATGAGCCCCTACTCTTCTCCTGTGCTCATGGTCCTGAAGAAAGAAGGTTCTTGGAGAATGTGTCCCGATTTCCATGCCCTCAACAAACTTACCATTAAAGACAAATTTCCCATTCCTGTCATTGATGACCTCCTGGATGAACTGAGTGGTTCCCAATTCTTTACTAAACTTGATCTTCGTTCAGGCTACCACTAGATATATATGAAAGAGGCAGACATTCCCAAGACAACCTTTAGAACTCATGAGGGCCACTATTATTTTTTGATCATGCCTTTGGCTTGTGTAATGCCCCCTCCACCTTCCAAACCCTCATGAATAATGTCTTCCATCCTTTTCTCCGTCATTTTGTCTTAGTTTTCTTTGATTATATTATCAGATATAGCAAGACCTGGACAAAACATCTTGCTCATGTGGATCAAGTTCTCCATCTATTCAGCACCAACTTTTCCTGAAATAGTCTAAATGTTCTTCTGGTGCCTCAAAAGTAGAGTACTTGGGTCATATAGTTGGCAAGGATGGCATTAGGGTGGATCCTAAAAAGATTGAAGATATGCAAGACTGGCCTCACCCAAAGACTCTCAAAATCTTGCGTGTGTTATAGCAAGATTTGCCTCACCATTGCTATCTTTCACAAAGGGCCTTTTTCCATTTCCCTATGCATACTTATCATCCCTTTTTTGATGAATCAAGAGATAAAACATACATTTTTACACATATATGCTCCCTATCAGTTATACAAGATGTGTATACGCTTAATGCTCCACTGCAGCTCGCATATATCAGGATTTGTGCCAGAAAATACAAAATGAGGTTGGGTTTCTATGTCACGACAAAAGATATCTGATCCTTGGCCTTCCATATACTGGAAACGTTCTAACTTAGCCCTTTAGTTGCATTCTGGAGGCTATAAGAGAACAATTTCAAACTATGGAAAAGAGGGAGAAAGAATTCAACTTTGAGAGCAAAGTTACTCTGGAGAAATTACTTCATATTGAGTCTGGATCCCTTTGTCCCTCAAGTATGAACACAATGTTCATCCCCCAATCTCTTCCCTTATTGTTGAGAGGACCTCTTTACCTCTTTCTCATGAGCTTGCCTTTGGTGGAGGATTGAAGTGGTGGAGACCCAGTTGTAAGGAACTTGGTTTCTTGGTTTCAAATCATGCCGACATGGAAGTCTGTAATGTTGACACTTATGCTAATCAATTATTAATAGAAATACTCCTTTCCCGCCCTATTGGTATCTTGCAAATATATGATTATTATCCATGGGGATGTTTGTAATTTTTATTAATGTATTATGCTATCTAATGTTCCAATCCCTTTTATATCATCACTATATACTGGCTTTGCTTGTTTCTTGAGAACTTCTTGCAGGTATAAAGCTTTGGGTCAAAGTGCTCAACGGTGGAACATCATCAAATGTTGGATCGAGGTAGGCCTCTTTCTTGTATTTCACATTAGTCTATATAGCATATGTTGGAATTGAGTTGATTTCTGTAGTCACATATGTCTTTTGTGGTTTACCCTTGGCCATAGAAAGTTTTTCCCTTGTAACATAAATGGCAACTCCATTGGGGAGAGATCTTCCTTCTAAGGGTTGAAGTACTTTTTCTTCTTACATTTCTCTTTTTCCTTTGTGTTTCTTGTCGTATCACTGCTTGACAGATCCTTTTCACTTTGAGTCTGAGTTTTCATTATTTTGCCATTGCCTGACCTTGTTTTAAAGCATATATGCCCTTTTTGCCTTGAAAGTCATGTATACACACTTGTTGTCTCACTGCAAGAAACGTATATACGCTCTGTTCACCTGAATAGTCACGTATACAACTTCCCCTTGGTTGTTTGCTTGGTTGAGTGACTGCTGGGTAGGATTTAAAGATTGATGAGCCTTCTTAGGTCTTTGTAGTGTCTTTTGAGATTATTTGGGATGACAGGAAGCCTGTTTGGAGTTGAATTTTTGGGCATAGTCTTTCTCTTTGTTTTCTATTTTTAATTTGTCCTTGGCTTCTGGGCTGTTTGCTTGGCTTCCTGGTATTCTGTTTGAGTTACCGCTTTTATACACAGTAGAATTCATATGTCAAGTTGCTTATAAGTCCATGCATTTTATTTTTAGAATATTGAAAATACAAAAAAATAGGCATTTTGCATTGGTTGGCATTTTTGTCTTTGAATTTTTATCATTAGCTTAGCACATTTAGCGAAAAATTGTATTTTACTTCTGAATTGAAAATATGAAATTGAAGACTGCACTGTTTTTATTAGCATATCATTCATTGAAAAGTTAAAGATAGACTTTTCATTATATCCATATTTATTTTTTAGCAGAGTCATAACACCATGAGTTTCACTTCCATACCTTTTTGAGTAACCACGAACAATAAAATTTATGCTTTAAACTAAAATTGATTAGTCACGATTTTATTTTTAGACTTCACAAACTAGATTAGGATTTAGTGCCTTGGAATAGGATTTTGTGAGTAAAATTCTCCAAGGCAATTAAATCAACATATGTGTCTGAGACAGGGAGTTGAGAAGTCCATTGTATAATCGATAAGATCAGGAGGTTCCGCTGACACCAGAGTTAATCACGAGGTCACACGAAGTTAGTTGAAGGGATAACCCCTGGATACTCACCTAGCGTAAGAGATATTTTTGTGGATTTATTCGTATTTGGGGATCTTTCTAGTGCCCATGCCTCTATGAGAGGCGATGCTTTCAAGGTTTCAAGCTTTTCTACCCTGCCCATATGGTGATCCATACTTACGACTGCTCGCCTGTGCATCGGTTATATAGTGGTTTATTAGTTTCTTGACTTAGGTATCTCATAGGTTACTTCCAGGGGTTATTTTTCTTGTACCCTAAGTCAGATAAGGGTCAGACAACACACAACCTTTATGGAGGATTACCTCTCCGGGGGGATCTAACCGACTAGTTGTTAAGCCCATGAGGGCCCTTATAACTAATTCTGTTACCTCCAAACTTTAGCAGAGAGTCTCAAGTCCCTCTTGGACGAGGCATACCTTATTTAGTGAAGGAGGCCACTCAACCACTTTAGCCCGTTTGCATGCATATTGGCTATTTGACTTTTTTGGTATGCTCTGTTAGCACCCTGTAATTTTCCCAAGGCTCTGGAGGCAGTCACAGAGGCAACATCAAAACCACTTAGAGTCTCGGATCTAGCCCTCCAAGACTCAGAGAGGGATCTCTCTATTTGATATAGATTTGTTTGAATATATATTAGGCTAGCTAATGATTTCATAGTTTGGATTTTTTAAATGATTGGCTGGAACATGAGAAAAGAGGTCCATTGGGTAATGGGGTCACAGCCTAAATTTCAATCAAAAACAAGTTCTATAGACATCCTTACAGGGGAAGGTAGGCACTCTTGTTGGATTCTTTGAATTTGATTTTGGATTTAGAGGAGCAAGGTGAGAGGATCAGGCAATAACAGGGCAATCAGGAATCCTGAAATTAACCAATGAGAAGAAAACATTGACAATTATTTAAAAGCCAGAAACAAAGTGTATGTCCCAAAAAATTCAGTTCTATGAACTTCTTTGAATAATTCAGAGTATGAATAACTTAAGAAATACAATGGAAACAAATCACAATGAATAAGAAAAACATCACCACCAAAAATGACACATGAATCCTGTAGCTGCTGTGACTGTATTATTGGATTGATGAAATACAGAAGGCTCTGTGAGCTTTGATACAAAGTTCAATCATGGTCCCTCCCATCCTTGGGTGCCAGAATCAACCCTCTTTACATTAAAATCATATAAATAAATAGGATATATCCCCCAAAAAATTTTGGAAGTTGAATTCAACCGCCTCAGCCAAAAATAACAAGAAATTCCCAAAAATCCTGGACTATCCGCCATGAAAGACGGGCCGAATTTCTGCAAAAAAGGGGTCCACACAAACATCTGTTTCTCTTCAATGCTGACACCAGGGAAAAAACTGAAGGAGTTTATTGTATATGGAAATTTTCTGGACAAAAACCTCCTTTGGTTTCACCAAATTCCCCTTCATCTCGTCGTAGCAGCTCCCACAACATTGGGATTGTAACAGGAAAACCAAAAATCCGAAAAATGAGGCTGAAATACAGCTTCAATTCTCCCAACTAGTGGAACCTGTGAAAACAAGGAGAGAGATTTTTGTTCTTCAGCCTATTATGGATAAATACCTCTCTCGGTTTCTCAAAATTCATTTTATTTTTTCCGGAATCGGGTTCGGAAGATGACATGTTGAACAGGCAAAAATGGGCAATTTTTAAAAAAAAAATGAAAAAAGTGGTATTCTGGACCCCCCTGGGGTGGTAAGTGGTTTTGGGGGGCGGGGTCCACTGGCTTGTGGAGCTGACACCTTTCCATGAGTGGTTTCATGAAACAACTCCATTCCAGACCCCCCCCTCTCATTAAAATTCAAATGGCAAGGGGGGGTCCATAATTATTTAAGGCCGCTTGATTTAGTTTTATTGGGATGTGATGTGAGAATTTATGGGTGGGTAGAACTTAGGATTGTGTTAATTTTTTATTTTTGTTTTTATTACTTTCTTTTATTGTTTTATATGTTTGTTTTATTATGTATGTATATTTTTTATATGTTTTTTTTATGTTATATGTGTTTTGTTATATCTATATCTATATCTATATCTATCTATCTATCTATCTATCTATCTATCTATCTATCTATCTATATATATGTTTTATGTTATTTTTATTTATGGTTGGTTTATTATAATTTTTGTTTTAATTTGTTTTATTTCTAGTTTAGTTTAGTTTTAATATTTTAATTATGTTTTTAAATATTTGATTAATGCTAACTCTAATAAATTAACTTAAACACTAATTTAATCAAATTAAGTTAATTAATAATTAATAATTATTTTATTTTAAATTATCCTATTGAAATAAATTTATTAGGCTAACAAACATTAGAAAACAACACTGACCCTTTAATATTAACTTAATTATTTGTTTAGTATCCTAAGTTTGTTTATTCACGGATGGGTGGTGGGAGAGATGTAGTCAATGGGTTAAAAGGACAAGGGAGTGAGGGTGCAACAGTGGATGAAGGATGCAGCAGGGTGATGGAGGATCATGCGAAATGGATGGAGGGGAAAAAAGGGTCAACCGAGCCAGAAGTCTTCATCACGGGGGCAATGCCAAATCAGCAGTCGAAGAATCGAGTTACCTATAATTATAGGAATCTAACATAGTCTCCACATGGGGATGACATCTCTTTTAGGAAGTGTCAAGAACCACTGAATTATGAACAGGCAAAATGATGCTTTATCAATTAGGCTGACCCCAAAATCTTATTTTGCAACCTGTACCTGTTTTGATCTTGCAACTGAAACCAATTCAAAATGAACACTATTGAAAAAGAGATACTCAAAATGTTGATCTTATTCACATTCTCCTACCTACCCTATGCTACTGATAATTTTGTCATTCTAAATGATACAATAATGCTAGTGAAACCAGTCAAGTAACTGCTCTACTAGCTCTACTTTTCAAATGTTTTTAAACAATATCAGAAATAGAACTTGCATAGGCATCATGAAATGCTTTCCATCATGATCTTCATCACAAGGGGCTTGATAATCATGACACATAACAGAAAAACTGGAAATTCATTGTGGCTCTGTGATGAACAATTTCTCCATAATAATAGCCACTGGATCAAGATAAACTTGGCCTATTACTGGATATTCAAATTTAACCAACTCAACTTCATGATTTGATGCTATAGTTGTGCTATTTGCATCTTCATGCACTTCTAAACATGGTTGCAAATGTTCTGGTGGGTTCTGAAATGATACTTCTGCTGAACACACCCCTGTAGCTGACTGCCTGATCATGTCAATATCCTAACAACTTTTCATCTCGTGACTGGCGAATGAAGAATGCTTTTGACCACACAAGTCATCCAACCGATCAGTTATTGGAGATTGAAAAGACTAACAAGACTGTTGCATTGATTCAAATGGAATTTCTTGACTTTTTATGTATTTATCCTTCAACACTTATTCAAGAATCTCCTTCAAAATTTGAAATGAATTATAATCTAGTGGGACATAATTACATTCCACCGTTTCAAATCTTGTTTCGAGCTCTGGACTTCCATCAGGACTTTGAAAATCAAGGGAAATTAGTGACTGTGATTTTAGGTCTAAAACAAGTCCCATGTCATCAATGGCGTCCTTTACTAACTCATCAGAAAAATTTTTTTCTTCACTATTTACAACTTGCCCAGAGTTTCTTTTCAGAAATTGAAAAGATGAGAAACATAAGGGCAAAGATTTTTCCCTTTGAAATTTTCTGCATTTTCCTCATCGATGTCATGATTGTTGGGTAGAGGCTGATTGTCATATTTGAGTTGTAACTAATCTTATTCCTGCCAATGACATGTTGTTGGTTGCTTTGAACAATCAACATCTATTTCAGCCTCATGATCATCATCATACTGATCACACTTGTGTATATTATGCCAGTAAGAAAAGTCATCAAACATGCACATCATATCAGCTGATGGCTCTTCAACAAGATGAGTTGGAACTTCATCTTCGACTGTATTGTGAATTGAATACATGAAAGAATCATTATCCAAACCATTGTACCAAGGTTGAGCTACAAAATGTTTGGGAACTGTGACCTTTTCTTTCTTTGAAATCAATGGAACATGATGTCTTTGGATAGCAAGCTCATCTTTCCCACTAATATTCTACATCATCTCTTCCATGGCGTTGGCCAAGATGTCTAGTTTAGCTTTTGATGACTTCAGCCGCTCCTTTTCTTTGTTCTATACCTTTGACCTTTTGATCAACAAGTTGACCTCCACATCAACTGCAATGTTCTGCATTTCTTCGAGAGTTCTAGTGTTCCTTTCTCTTATTGGAATGCCATCTCAGGATCAAAGGCATATGGGAAATGAAAATGAGTTGATCCTGGGGGTGGTCTTATATCAGCAGACATTGCCTGATATATCTTATTGAACCTTGCTGAAAATTGAGGTACTATCTCCCCTGGCTGTCTTTTCAAATGGTCATATTCTTCTAGGATGAGAAAGACATTTCTCATGATCACCCACCGATCTAGGAAAACTTGCACAAACTGATGTAAATTGTTAGTGCTTGTAGCTGGGATATTTTTAAACCAATTTTTAACTTTTCTTTGCAAAGACAAGGCAAACATCCTGATATAGACATCGTCATCTTCAACCTCATAAAGGTCAAGGAAATCTACAAGACTTTGGATATGGTTTTCAGCAGTGATATTCACATTTTCTCCATCAAACCTAGGGAGATTATTGATGTAATTGACAGGAAGGTCATGGAGAATAGGAGGAAAATCTAGAGGTTTGTATCTGTTTGGGATTTTCTCAGGTATAGGAGGTAAAGCAAGGGGCTTATAACAGGCTGGAATTTTGACCTGTGAATCTGGACTTTTCACATATGTATCAGAGATCTTTACATATGTAGGAAATAAAGAAGGAGACTTATGTCTATCAAGGCTTCCTGTAGGTGTAGGAGTGGGTACCAGAGCTATGGGAATGGGCTCAATCCTTTGAGATTCATTAGGTTGAAAATGGTCATCATGAACTTCAACAATATACTCTGGACCAGGATCATGATAAGAGAAAAAGTGATTTCAGATGAAACCAATAATATCATGAATACAATTTGAGCTCTAGTACCTAGTATTTCTAGGCTTCTTGGTCATGCTTCAAGTTCTTCCTCCAATGGAGTCTATGAGTCATCATTGTCTGGAGCTGATTGGAGTTGCCAGGTGAATGATCTCAGCCTTCTGGTGTCTGGACACTGTCCACCATCGATGATCAGATATGGAACTTGAAGTACACTACTGGAAAAAGTTTCCCTTTCCCTAGTATGGTTGCCATTATGTTAGCACGCTGTAATTTTCCCAAGGCTATGGAGGCAGTCACAGAGGCAACATCAAAACCAATTCGAGTCTTGGATCTAGCTCTCCAAGACTCAGAGAGAGATCTCTCTATTTGATATAGATTTGTTTGAATAGATATTAGGCTAGCTAATGAGTTCAGAGTTTGGATTTTTTAAATGATTGGCTGGAACAGGAGAAAAGAAGTCCATTGGGTAATGGGGTCACATCTTGAAGTTCAATCAAAAACAAGTTCTACAGATAGCCTTACAGGGAAAGGTAGGCACTCTTATTGGATTCTTTGAATTTGATTTTGTATTTAGAGGAGCAAGGTGAGAGGATCAGGCAATAATAGGGCAATCCAGAATCCTAAAATTAACCATTGAGAAGAAAACATTGACAATTATGTCAAAGCCAGAAAATAGTGTATGTCTCAACAAATTATGTTCTTTGAACTTCTTTGCATAATTCAAAGTATGAATAACTTAAGAAATACAATGGAAAAAAATCACAGTGAATAAGAAAAAAATCACCACCAAAAATGACACATGAATCCTTTAGCTGCTGTGACTGTATTATTGGATTGATGAAATATAGAAAGCTCTGTGAGCTTTGATACAAAGTTCAATCATGGTCCCTCCCATCCTTGGATGCCAGAATCAACCCTCTTTACATTAAAATCATATGAATAAATAAGAGATATCCCCCAACAAGTTTTGGAAGTCGAATTCAACCACCTTGGCAAAACATAGCAACAAATACCCAAAAATATTGAACTGTCCGCCTTGAAAGACGAGTTGAATTGCTGCAAACAAGGGGTCCACACAGACATATGTTTCTTTTCAATGATGACACCTGCGAAAATTTTTAAGGAGGTTAATGTATATGGGCATGTGCTGGACAAAAATCTCCTTTGTTTTCTCCAAATTCACCTCCATCTCACCGTAACGGCTCCCGCAAAATTAAGAATGTAATAGGAAAACCAAAAATCCGAAAAAAGAGGATGAAAGACAGCTTCGATTCTCCAAACTGGTGGCACCTATGAAAACAATGAGAGAGCTTTTTGTTATTCATCCCGTTATGGAGAAACGCCTCTCTCAGTTTCTCAAAATTTGTTTTCTTTTTCCTGGAATAGGTTTCAGAAGATGGCATGCTGAACAGGCAAAAATGGGCGATTTTTAATTTTTTTTTGGGAAAAGTGGTTTTTTTTTGGCAAGGTGGTATTCTGGACCCCCCCTAAGGTGGTAAGCGGTTTTTTTTGTGGGGGGGGTTTACTGGCTTGTGGAGCTGACACCTGTCCATGAGTGGTTTCATGAAACAACTCCATTCCGGACCCCTGCCTCTCATTAAACTTCGGATGGCAAGGGGGGGTCCGGAATTATTTAAGGTCATTTAATTTAGTTTTATTGGGATGTGATTTGAGAAGTTACGGGTGGGTAGAACTTAGGATAGTGTTAATTTTTTTTTATTACTTTCTTTTATTGTTTTATATGTTTTATTACGTGTTCTAATTTATTTTATTTTAAATTTGTTATTTGTTTTAATGTTTTACGCTTTTTGTTTTATGTTTTTTATGTTTGTTATATTATGCATATATATTTTTTATATGTTTTTTTTTTACGTTATATGTGTTTTGTTTGTTATATATATATAT
>JASDQU010736656.1:106934-128203 GCA_032191745.1 Picea mariana | reverse complement strand
ATAATTTTTGTTTTAATTTGTTTTATTTCTAGTTTAGTTTAGTTTTAATATTTTAATTATGTTTTTAATTATTTAATTAATGATAACTCTAATAAATTAACTAAAAACCTAATTTAATCCAACGAAGTTAATTAATAATTAATAATTATTTTATTTTAAATTATCCTATTAAAATAATTTTATTAGGCTAACAAATATTAGAAAACGCCACTAACCCTTTAATATTAACTTAATTATTTGTTTATTATCCTAAGTTTTTTTATTCACGGATGGGTGGTGGGAGAGATGTAGTAAATGGGTTAAAAGGACAAGGGAGTGAGGGTGTAGCAGTGGATGAAGGATGCAATAGGGTGATCGAGGATCGAGAGAAATGGATGGAGGGGAAAAAAGAGTCAACCGAGCCAGAATTCTTCATCACAGGGGCAATGCCAAATCAACAGTCGAAGAATCGAGTTACCTATAATTATAGGACTCTAACATGCTCTTTCACTACTAGTCGACCTTAGGCGTCTATTTTGGGTTTCATCATTATGGACAATGGAGTTTATTTTTCTCCCTCATTCATTGCTACCCACCGCATGATACTTGCTAATTTTATGGGGATGGACCCTTCTGTTTTTTAAAATGGTATGTAGAAGTACAAAGCTCAGTTCCCACCTTAGGTATCTAGCCATTTTTCTGTTGATATGCCTTCCCTCGTGCAACCCTCTCCCTGGCCCACATATATGAATCCTATCATTGGACCCGGGGGCACCATGGCTCTGATGCCTACTTCTTCATTTGATATGAGTCATGTCCCCATGGGAGGTTGGAACCTTCCACCCTATGGATCCAATACTAGTTATTATCTTTCAAGAGCCAGTACTCAGATGGGTGCCTATCCCACTTATTACACCCCACCCATGTATCTTTCATCCGCCATGTTAGTTCCTTCTAACACTTTTTCCATGATAGGTCCTCAATTACCACTAGGTCTTTCATATGGAGAGAACCAGTTTTACAGTTTGGGCTACCCTCTTTATGGGACCCCTTCACAAGGGGGAAACATATATCCTCACTTGAATAATCCTTATCCTACCTCACTCTCTTCACAGACCTCAGTGACGATGCCCGTCCAAACCTCTTCGGATCATTTTGGCATGAACCAACACCTTTCTGGGTTAGGGAAAGAAGCATACCAAGATCTTGCCTAGCTTGCAATTTTCAGAATCAATCTTTGCCCGAACCGTGGAATCAAATGCCACCATCTATTTCCAACCCAGTCACTATCAGTCATACTGGTGCTCCATCACCAACCTCTGCCAGTCATGTCGGATATGGGTTGACTTCTTCTACAAACTACGTTGATAGCTTCCCCCAACCTCTACCAATTATGTTGGGCACACCGTTATTTTTTCCCCGAATCATAGCCATGTCACGTTTCCCTCTTCTATTCATCATACATGAGATGACTCTTTTTCCCCTGCTAGTTACATTGATAATCCCAGATGCCTCAGACGTAAGCCTAAATTATTTTGCAGGAATTGCAAAGGAAGTCACCTTACTCGTTTGTGTCCGATTACTGCTGAGATACCAGAAGTCTGGGGCTCACCCAAGAGCCCTTCATATTCTAAAGCATTCATGGTTTCTCTTCACACCACTTTTCCCTTGATCATCTCGGTGGTTCCACCAACGCAATCTTCTCCCGACCTCACCCCCTTTGTTAAGGGTGAAATGTCTCTTGCCTACATTACTATGCATCCTCTTCAGCCTATAATTGAAGAAGTGGCCACACCAGTGTAATATCTGGTCAACCCTACTCTCCCTGAAGAGAATGACTCACCTTTCAATCATGTCATCAACATTTCAAATCCTCCCTCTTCTGAATGAGAGATATTTATTCTTCCCCCTAATGCTCTCCCTCCAAGTCATGACAAGGTTCCTTTCAATTGGGACAACCTGATGGGACATCACATTCCCCCACTTATGTCTTTTCCATTAAGAGACATTATTCAAGCCATCATGGAGACTGTATCCTCCGTTAGCACCTTCTCCTCCTTGGCTTGGAAATCCTTGGGTTTTCCCAAGCTTTGGTTAGCTATCTACAAGATACTGACTTTCGACAGAAGGCTTGGCCTCCCCTTTTACATGTTGATTAGAATCCCAATAACGATTCTTAGTTAAGCTATTTTCCGACTCATCTAAGAACTAAAAATATCATCGAGTGATTTGTCTCTTTCACACTTGTTAAAATTGGATTTGAAAGATCATGAGTCCTAGTTAAGCTCTTTTCCAACTCGCTATCAAAAATAGAAAATATTGCCGAGTGAACTTGTCTTTTTAACATGTAAATTGGATTTGAAAAGATGTCTATTTGGCACAAGTTTACCCCTTTTTCACACCAAGTAGACTAAAATATATAAAAAGGACATTTTTTGGCATTCAGTTGTGATTGCATCTCATGCCCTTGCTTGCTGTATTGATCCTTTAGCCAGTTCTCACTTTGCGTTATAAACTGTTTCATAAGAAGTTTGCATCCTCAACCAAGCAGAGCCTTGTTTTTATCCTTCGCAATTTGACACCCTATACCCTGGAGGGAATATCACCCCGAGTGTCCATCTCCCGCATGCATTTCCTTGCATTGAGCATAGGTACATTCCACTACTGAAACTAGTTTTTCTTACTTGCGACACTTGTTTCCTCCTCTGTATCATAACATTCATTTGTTATGAAAAAACAAAAAAATGATGGGTGACAAATGAATACTATATTGTAATTGGTAGCAGTCATGTCGCGTTTGAACATAGAAGAAAGTTGTTGAGTCCTTTTGTCGTCATAATTTTGGGTTTAGCATGGCCTTAGGAAGCTGATCTCACTACATATTTTTCTCTACAGACTGGTAACTCTTCCAGTCCCTATAGAGAACGTTATTGATGCCTCCTGCATCTAATTGTCACATCATTGAGTCCATGCTACTGGAGTCCACCATATGACTCATGATCTTGTTCAAAGGAAGTCTATCAACCTGTGTCGGCCACTCCTAAGCAATCTTGACTTTGCATATCGACCATACCCTTAGTTTTTCTCAAAATCACATGATACTTTGGTCTTATCATGCACCTTGGCCCTACTTTCATCATTGGTAGGTCACCTTGAACCCAACAATCGACATTTCATCATTGGTCATTAACTGGGTGGTTTCCCTTGTGTTCGAAGGCAATACATCTATTCACACTTTGGGATTTGTGCAGTGTCTTGGATGCCATTATCCTTATTGGTGGTTTCCTCACCTTTGTTAGTAGTTTTTCATCATTGGTTTCTATTCAGAGGGTCCTTTTTGTGTACTGCTTGCATTTGGTACACATGAAAGATGCATAGGTTCATTGGTTCATGAACATGTTCTTCGTCTGATCTCTAGCAAATCATGAAGCTCCTGCTTTGTTCTTTGTGTTGACTGATGAGAGATGCCTCAATTCTCTCTTTTCAGCGGGTCTCTTTCCATCGACTTCAGCTCATTTATTCTGGATACTAGACCTAGAGTTTTATGAGTACCTTGAGGCTTGCAGTCATTAGTGGAAAGATCTCTCGCCATTGATAGATGGGAATACATCAATGTATCCTAATCAATGGATCTCTCAAGTGTTTGACACCAACTCCTTTATTCACATTTGTAGAGATGTACTCAGTTCCTTGATACCTACTTTCATTATCAGTAGGTTGTCTCACATTTGTTAACGGTATACTTCAATGACTGGTAATCAAATGATGTCTCATCGTGTTCGACCTCAACTCATTTATTCACATGATGTATACTTGCACCATCGGCGGATAGTGTAGAAGAATTGAAGACATCACTATGTGGCCACAGCTTTACTGAGTTGTTACTTCCATTTCATTGGACCAGTACCTATTTGAATTCAGTGATCATGGGAGATCAGATTGTACTCCATGGTATACAGATATCTTCAGATTTATTTTTGAGACCGGATTCACTGGGCCTTGTTCGAGACTCTGATAGATTTTGGCATATAACCGCATTTGTATTTACCTATTCATGGCCATGAACACTTGTTTGGTATATTTTCCACATGGATCTGCATTGTATTCTTTGAAAACATTCATGTAAAGTCAGTACATAATGTAATGAGCAATTGATTTCATTGAGATGGTTCTCTACCACTCCACTTCTAGGTCATTTATAATGTATTTCGGCCATCGCAGATACTCCTCTAATATCACACATTAGGGGGCATTTGTTATAGCAAGATTTCCCTTGCGATTGCTATCTTGCACAGAGGTCCTTTTTCCATTTCCTTATGCAGACTTATCATCCCTTTTTTGATGAATCCAGAGCTAAAACATACATTTTTCCACATATACGCTCCCTATCAATTATACAAGATGTGTATACGCTTGATGCTCCATTGCAGCTCGCGTATATTGAGATTTGTGCCAGAAAATACAAATTGAGGTCAGGTTTCCATGTCACGACAGAAGATATCTGATCCTTGGCCTTCCATATACTGGAAGGATTCCAACTTGGACCTTCAGTTGCATTCTGTAGGCTATAAGAGCACAATTTTGAACTATGGAAAAGAGGGAGAAAGAATTCAACTTTGAGAGAAAAGTTACTCTGGAGAAATTACTTCATATTGAGTCTGCATCCCTTTGTCCCTCAAGTCTGAACACAGTGTTTAGCCCCCAAGCTCTTCCCTTATTGTTGAGAGGACCTCTTTACCTCTTTCTCATGAGCTTGGCTTTGTTGGAGGATTGAAGTGGTGGAGACCTGACAAAGACCCCCTGTTGGCAGCCAATTCATTTTTTTTTTTTGACCTATAAGCTGCCTACACCTATGTCTTCCGAACTTCAAATTTTTGTCGCATTTTCCAAATAGACAATATTTTCATTTCTTGCGACACTTGCAAATTTGTCTCCATTAAGTTTTCATGACTGTAAGCATGAAAACTTCTCCTTTCGAGATCACTTTTCGATCGTTATTTGAATTGTCATGATCTTTTTATCGATATTTTCTATGGCATTTACCTTTGGTTTATCATTATATGGCTGAAAGGCTTTTTGAACTATACCTATTTGGACATTCTTATATTGATTGCAAAACTTGATTTTATTAAACTTGTGAGGCATTGAGCATATAGATTTATATTTTTTGTGACTTGCCTAGTCATTGAATTACATAGGGGTCATGATTCATTCTTGTTTTTATATATATGATGTGATCCTTATTGTTAATCTTTTTATAGTTCTTGGCTTGTCAATTTTATGAATTCAATTGGCACAATGGTTCAAAACTTTTGATTAAACATTTATACAATGGCACATGGTTAATACCCGGTGTTGGTTACACGTTGAATATTCATGGTTTAAAAACTATAGTTAATGGCGCGTTGGAATAACACTCACTATTTGATTCTTTGGTTGGCCAAACGATTGGTTTTTGAGCTATGTTATGATTGTTTGAATGGATGTGGGACTTGGCGGTTGTACTTTACCATAACTATTGTGCATGGCAGTGAATAACTCCACCACGCTCGCATGCGCACATTAATGCTTCCCCTTTGATTGTACATTATTGTTAAACCGAATAGCTCTTGTCCTGTGTGTTGGTGATTTCAACCCAAACCCTTACCATGTGCTCACACCATGGCCCCAGTTGTGAGGGATGAACCCAATGGGAGCCAAAATCTGTTGATGTTTGACAGTGCCCGCAGTGACCTCGAGGAAAATGGGTGGCTTCAATTTATACAAAAATTTGAGGGTTTTAACCTCTGCATAGCTCGACAATTTGCTATGACCTTTGATGGTTGTTGAGCCAAGGTCGATGATATTCAATTGCAGATTGACGAATAGTTTATCAGTCTTGCTATGGGTTTACCTACCACTGGACAACGATGGTCCAAGAATTGCAAAGTAGAGGAGGTTCCTTGGACACTGCTCTTCCAGTCGCTCAAAATCACCTCCTGTGATAAAGGTCTGCCAGTAACTATGCTCAAACAGCGTTGGCATGATTTATTGATGATAATCAACCAGTTTATCACCTACAAAGGTCGGTACGGGTTTGTTTTCTTACACCACCTTCGTTTGCTTATGGTTTTTATGGGTTATCAACTCAATATGCCCTTTTATTTGCATAGAATCCTGTTTAAAATTTCAAAGAAGTACAAAAGAAATCAGGCTGATAGTAACCTTTTGTCATTATGGGCTAGTTAAGGTTATTATTGTCTGTCATTTGAGTCTACGCAGAGATTGTTGGAGCAATTTCCTTGCTCGGAATGATTTTGAGGATTCGAACCCTCCACAGGTTGACAAACCTGTGGTGAGCGAGTACACGACTCTACCTCTAGTTCCCTACAACATCCTGCTACCTAAAACCTTGGCTGACTCACCTATCGACCTACCTCATTCTGTGAGTGAGAACGTTGAGACTGTTAATCCTATGGGTAAAAATCCTAAGGTGAAACCCACTGTAAATGCCAAAGGAAAAAAGAATGCACGTTTGATTTTGCGGATGGCAAGAAATAAGCCAAAACCTCATGTCGATCCAAACCCTATCATGTTGAGTGAGGACTCCGATTCAGAAGTGGAGCGTTTCTTGGCTAGCGAATACCCCTATTCGCAAGGTTTGTGTGCCAAACCCTCGTATGACTTTGTTTCAAACCTACCCCCCTGCCTACAGGATGACCCTAACTACCCAGGCATTAAGCTGCCTTGTAAATCCCCCGGTCATTTATCTGAACCCTCTCCTGCTCTGTCTAAATCTACAGTGCCACTCTGTGATCAATGCAGCTCATGGTTAGAGAGATATTATCTGGATGTTCCTATTCTACAGTCAAGAATTCACTCTTTGGAGGACCAGATTGCAACCCTTACCATTCAAAAGGCTAAGCTACAAGCCACTGATAAGAAACAAAGGACGATAGGCTCTATCTTGTTTAAAAATGTGGAATTAGCTACAACGGTCGTGAATTCTAAGTTGGCATAATTTGAGCAGCCTCACACAGGTATGTTTTGATATCGCTTGTTTATATAACGAACTCGAATTCGGTTGTAAATAGCTCTGTTCACAACATTGATTGGTTTTGTTACATTGCATGCATTCTATTTCTAGCTTTTCTTTGACTAAATGGAATTTCGTTTCTTTTCGATGATTCCCAGTTTATCTTCTATTGGATTTTCATCGATTTGATTGATTTTGGTGTGGATTTGATTTGTTTGATTGAGTTAAAATAGATGCTCTGCTGTCAATTGAAGTCATTTGCATCTACTCTAGACAGAAGTGTTTCTCATGTCCAATTTAGAACACAATCACATTTCGTTTTGATTTCATTATAATGTATACGTTTTGATTCCACAATTTTGATATGGTTAATTGTTATAGTTTTATGTCCCATATGAATTTCAACCAACATGAATACAATTCAAATCATTTCCAATGTGACTCTGAACAAAACACCCAAATCGTAAATAGATTCAATTCATAACGACTATGCTAAAAAACCAGCCGGTTAATTCGCATTGGTTTACTGTTAGCTCGACCATGTTATCAGTTGGATTCGTATGGCAATGGATACTCTGCTTGAATTTGATTTGTAAAACGAGATTAAAATCACGATTTATTTCTATATTAAGCTCAGTCATGATTTGTTTCGATTATTTGCAATGTTTGGAATTATCGTTTCTGTCGATTCTATTATGGTTATTAATAATGGATCCTGTCTGTTGAATGTGCAAGGATCAGTGATCGAAATTTATCACGAAATTGGTTGGGTCGATGATGTTACGTGTGATTTCATTTACACATAATCTAAACAGTCTTTCCATCTTTGTCTTTGATTGAACGATATGAATTTTTTTTGCTATATCATTATAGCTATACCGAGTAGGAAATGGTTGTGTTGGATTAGATCGTATCACATACGATATGATTCATTATCGATTTCCATTGGATATGAAACAGTCTTGTTACTGATTCGACCCGATTTTATGGTGACAGTAAAACAAAGTATTCTTATCCCTGTTTTCGATTGAATCACTTTTGATTATGTTTAATGTTGAATGATAAAATCATTTGAATCTTGAGTGATTCATTTTTTATCATTGGAAGAAAATTGATTTTAATGATTTTAAAAGATTTGATTTGATTTCAATTCTGATCCTGTATGCTATTTTAGATTAGCTACAGAATCAGATGATTCTGTAGCTAAGTTTGTAGGATTAGATTTTGATTGTTTTATTAATTAAATATCTTTCTAACTTGTTATTTTTGGTCTATTGCAGATGAATTCAAAATTGCAGTGGATTTAATGAGCAGTTAGAGGATATTTGAAATATTTTGATTTCATTTTAGTTTCCTAGTTTAGTTGATTTTTGGAATATCTTCCCAGATTATGTAAACTATTTGATATTATCCACAGGGAGGTTTTACCCTGTGGAAATACTTATATATACTTATTATTTTGTAATAATATTCATCCTCATTGGTGGGAGAACAAGGATATGGAATTTTAATACAAACTGAGGCAGAATTTGGTGTTTTGTTACAACTTTAGCTTCTCATGATATCAATATTTTGTTTCATGTTATGTATATCAATTTGTATTTGGTTAATGACTACTTTAGATATCTTAATCTTTTGCAAATGATATAATTTAATCAACATAATCCATATCTGATTTCTTCCAGTGTTTAAAAAACATACCAATTGTTTGATTCAGTTTGTGAATGACAGATTTCTCTTCTTCATAAGTTGAATTATTAAATATAAGTTTTTGCATAACAGGTTTCCCTTATTGCAGAGATTTATAAATCATATAATTGTTATGATTTTTTATGTCTTGTTTGTCCTATAAACAACTCAAAGAGCAGCACAACCTATCATTTACGAGAAGCTTTTTGGATTATCCGGTGCGAGTTTTCTTCCTCCGACCAGCTTCGAGGTCATCATACACAGGACTAATTGGGAGCGTTTCCAGGTCAGTTTGTTGTTTAGTACATTTATTAGTAGTTTAGTTTAGATATAAGTTTAGTTAGATATACATGTGTGTTTAGCATATTAGATCGTTTAATTTCAGTAAGTTTGATTTCTTGTTCATAAAATCATAAAATCAAAAATATATCTCTGGCTGTCTTAGGGCAGAAAACAAATAAGTTTTACAGGTTTTATTCAAATCTGCAAGTTGTAGATATTGTATATTTGTGAATAAGTTGTAATTTAATTAGTAATTAGATAGTCAATCATTAAAGTGAGTGTAATAGTAATTAGTAGTTTGTATATAGAATAGTTAGAGTAGTTTATATTTAGTTAGTTTGTTTAGTATTTAGTTTTAATTAGATTAGTGTATTAGTTTGTTTCCAAGTTAGTATTAGTTTGTGTTATTTATTTAGTTTAGTTAGTTTAGTTTGTTTTATTTGTTTTAGTTAGATTAGTTTTCTCTTTGGTTTTCTTAGAACCTTAGAACATCCAACGGAGCCGTTAAACCCGTCACGGTGGTTCATTCCAAATGGCTTGGGTTATTAGACAACCCCGGACCAGTTCCACTCTCTCAGTTGATGGACGGTCAATTTCGCCCATCAACAAATGGCACTAGAAGGAGGGCTTGAACTTAATTAATGGCACGAGGCGGTCGCAAGACTCCTCCCCCCCTAACCGATCACCTATAGTGACCAGAAGCCATTCAAAAGATAATATTCCCCTTCAACCAACAACTACTTCAACCAAAGATCCGCAGATCACAGTTGAGCCAGCAACCCCTAATCCTATAGGTGGTGACATCCAAGAGATTTTTTCGTCAATCTCTTATTAAAACACATAGTGCCTTATCTCGTCTTAGGCAACCAAACCGTCTGTGGGGTCAACCTTTGGATTTCTCTGATATCAGAGAACAATTAGGTGACACTAACCTCACTGTGAATTCTACAGATCCAAACATAAATATTGCTGCAGGAGGATTTGGGATACCTCCTTCACCACCTCCCTCATCTCCTTCCTCTTCTGGAGGAGATTCCTCTTCAGACGAAGGCAACTCACCTTCTCAGCCTTCCACACCCACTACCCCAATGGAAAATCAGAACAACCCTGCTAGACCCTGGTTGGACCAGGATGCTGTGGCTGTACCTGGAGCCCAACACCCTTTACCTAAGCACCTGGAAAAGTGGCTTCCCAAGTTCGATCCTGATTCAAAACAGATAGCCGAAGATCATATCAAAAAATTTATGTTAGCTATTAGAATCCACAACGTTGAACATGAAGAAGTCGTCTGTAGGTTGTTCCCTTATACCTTTGAGAGTAATGCATCCACTTGGTACTTTGCCCAATAGCGCCATACCATCGTGTCTTGGGAAAAGTTTGAGTCATGCTTTTTGGAAAAATTCGGAGATGGTAAACCTCCGGAAGTCTTAGTCATGGATCTTTCAAGCTTAAAAATGAACCGAAAATAAAAATTTAAAGATTTCAATCAAAGATCCTTAACGCTTAAAAATTGAATCCCTGCAGATTCAATGCCTGCTGAGAGTCTTGTAATAGCTTACTATACTAAAGCTTTACACCAAAGTATAGTTATTTGGGTTAAACGATCTAAAAAGGCCACATTGTTAGAAGCCTTCGAGGAGGCTACCCAGATTGAAAAAGATATACTTAGTCTTAAGCACTCTTCTAGCAACAAAACTGAAACTAGTTCTTCTTCCAAAAAGAAGATTGAAATTCTCCCCAGACCCACACAAAGTAAAACTCAACCTGAAAACTCTGATTTGGAAAATTTAACTAAAGTTGTTCAAAAACTGTCTAATCAAGTTATAGATTTAAAAAAGTTGACTGAAGAAGCTTCCTCAAGTAAAGGACCCTACAAACCCTCTTTCCGAAAGCCCTTTCCTACCAACCGACCTAACCCAAACACCGAAGGCCTTAATCTAGAAAGTTTGCAATGTACTCTTCAAACAATTCTAGAAGCCCAGGATAACTTGATACCTCCTGATACCCCTCAGGAGGAAGTTGTACCAAAGACAGTTCCAGAAGAAGAGTCTTCTCCAAACATTTTTGGACACTTCTTGGATAGTATCTTCCAAACCAACTTCAAGACTGTTCATCCTTATAACACTAGGAGCAAGACAACAAACAAGCCTTCTATCAAGAACACTACAACTTCACCTCCAAAGCCTTCTAAATCAGTAGATACTAAACAGAGTAATGTCAGCCCTAAATTAGATTATGATGTTGTTGAAGATCTTAAAAAATTAAGGGCTAACATTTTTATTTATGAGTTGTTGAAATTTCCATTTTTGCCACAAAAGATGTTGCAAAATATTTCAGAGAATGGCAAGAATGGTAATTCAAGTGGTAACAAGGTTGTGCAAAGCAAAGTTCCACAGAAGACTTCCACTAAAAATAATCTTGATCCTCAAGATAAAGGAAGCCTTCCTGTAGTACCTGTAAATAATGTAAATAATAATGTAAATAATGTAAATAATGTAGATAAAGTAGCATTAGAAATTGCAAGTAAAAATCCACAAGCTACTACTCTTAGTACTCTCAAGAATGTACCTCCTTTTCTTTTAACTTTCAAGATTTTCAACAGAAATGTGCATAATTGTATGGTTGACTCAGGAGCGTCATCTAATGTGATGCCTTGGTCTGTCTGTCAAAAGATTAACGCTGAAGTAGAACCATCTACTTTGAAAATCATACAACTTGATCGAACAGATGTTCAAGTTATAGGCGAACTAAAAAATGTATTGATTAGATTATCGTCTAACCCAAAGGTTCATCAGGTTATTGATATAATTGTGGTGGATATTCCAGAAGTGTATGGTCTATTTTTAAGCAGGGACTAGTCGGAGCAGCTACATGGTTACTTCGCAACAGACTAGTCTCACTTATGGCTTCCAGAGAACGGTAAGCCTAACAAGATCAGGGTGAATCATGAGCATTACTTTAAGTTCACGGTCAGAGATTTGAACGATCCAAAAGAACCATATACACCTTCTGCTGATGCACCCGAAGTCCAAGGGATGGACACCTTCTTCATAAATTTCATGGCAGAGGTTTCACCTATCAACAATCCAGAACAGCAGTCTGAGATCATGGCATATGTGCAACCAACAGCTTCTATGAAACAGTCCCATGAGCCCGATGGAAACCAAATTTGGTCTCTATATTTTGACGGTTCTAAGTCTAAATAAGGAGCTGTTGTAGGTTGCATCATTATCGATCTGACAGGTAATAAGACATTAATGGCTTGTAGACTAGAATTTGAATGTACTAACAATACTGTAGAATATGAGGCTTTACTGCAAGGTCTCAGAAAAGCTCTGGACATGAACATTCAAAATTTGGTTGTATTTGGCGACTCTGAAATAGTGGTTAGACAGGTAAGGGACTCTATACACTGTCTTTCCCTGCATCTCAAAAGTTACCAGTCTGAGGTATGGAGTTTAATGAATAAATTTTCTGCTTTTAATATAAATTCCATTCCTAGATTAAACAATGCTGAAGTAGATCTACTAGCTAATGTAGCCTCTAAACTTCTTCCTGCAGAAGACTTATCGCCAAACGCATTCTCCGTCGAGCTATTGTTTCGACTATCTGTTCCTGACAATATCACAAACTGGAGAGTATTTGACGATGATCAGCAGATCATTAACTTTCTTCACATGGAAGAAACCTTTCAAGGCGCAATGACAGATGAACGCACACATGACGACAATTTGCACGACTTTACGGTAATACCTGATCCGAAATCTCTTGAAGCTCTATCGGACATGGTAAATTACATACCCAAATCCATAGTTAGATTAGAATTTTTTTATGATTTTGAAGATAAATTTAAAAAGAGGGTCAATTGTAAAACCAATAGTTCCTCTTTGTCTTATGAAAAAGTGAATTTAGGAACTAGTGAAAATCCTCAGTGTATCAATCTAGGCTTGGGATGTTCTAGACAAGAAAAAGCTGCTTTTGTTAAATTATTTAAAGAATTTAAGAATATCTTTGCATGGACATACGATGATCTCAAAACATTCGATCCTAATATTATACAGCATGTCATCCCGATGAAGCCCCAAACCTTACCCTTCCAACAGAAACTGAGGAAAATGCACCCTAAACTAGAACCGACCGTTCAAAAAGAATTGAATAAACTCCTAAGTGCTAAAATAATTTTTTTGATTAGACACACTCAGTGGGTGTCCAACCTTGTCCCAGTGTGGAAGAAAAACGGGGAAATTCGACTTTGTGTCGATTTCCGAAACCTCAACAAAGCATATGACAAAGACAACTATCCTGTCCCTCCCATGGAACAGATCCTTCAACAGGTATCTGGTTTCGAGAGGCTATCTTTATTGGATGGTTTCTCCGGATACAACCAAGTCCTGATGTCTCCGCCAGACCAACTAAAAACTACTTTCCGTACCCCATGGGGCACTTATGCTTATTGCAAAATGCCCTTTGGATTGATTAATGCTGGTGCTACCTTTCAGAGAGCAATGGACATTGCTTTTCAAGGCTTAATCAACCACTCCGTTGTAGTTTACTTAGATGATGTGACCGTATATTCTAAAAACAAAGAAGATCATCTAGCTCACTTGCGAGCCGTTCTGCTACGATGCCATAAATACGACATCTCCTTGAACCCCAAAAAGTCCATCTTTACAGTAGAATAGGGTAAATTACTAGGATTCATTATGTCTAGTGATGGGATGATTATTGACCCCGAGAGGACTCAAGTCATCGCTAAACTTCCCCCTCCTACATCCAAAAAATCCATGCAGTCTTTCCTAGGCCAGATTAATTTCATGAGAAGATTTGTCCCCAGTTTCTCCGAAATGGTCAGGCCTCTACAGAACCTGATTAAGAAAAACACCTAATATCACTGGGGACCCATAGAAAATCAAGCTTTTAATGCCATAAAGAAGGCCATAATAGACGCTCCGTCTCTCATGAGCCCTAACTTCTCTCAAGATTTCACACTCTATACTTTTGCCTCTAATCGTTCCTATGCCGCAGCCCTAACTCAGAAGAATTTCGAGAACAATGAAGTACCCATCGCCCTTATGAGCTCTTCTTTCAAAGGTACTGAACTTAACTACCCAGCGGTCGATCGGCAAGCCTATGCTATTTTCAAAGCAGTTAAGCATTTTCAGTCCTATCTTTTGAATTCAAGGATGAAAGTTATTGTCCCCTACCCTGCCGTAAGGAACTTGTTAGTGTAGAAAGAGTTAGGAGAGAAGAGAGTCAACTGGGTCACCTCCTTGCAGGAGTATGACTTAGATATCACCCCAGCTCAGATCGTGAGAGGCCAAGGGTTGTGTAAATTGGTTGTTGATTCAGAAACAGGACCGCAAGAAGATAGTGATACATCTAACCTAGGACAAAGCGATCAAAGTTTAATTTGTTGCACACAAAACCTCGTTAGGCCTTGGTACGACCATATTAGATTCTGTCTTGAACATGGATCAGCACCCTGTCACCTTGACCCCGCCAAAGGAAGAGAGTTGAGACTAAAGTCCGCCTCCTTTCATCTAGTTAATGGTATACTATTTTGTCAGAATTTTGACGGCATACTAATGCGCTGCCTCGAAAAAGACGAAGCAGAAAAAGTCTTGCTTGAGTTGCATGCAGGAGAAGTTGGTGGTCACTTCAGTGGTGACACCACTGCTCATAAGGTTTTAAGAGCCGGTTATTACTGGCCCACACTTTTTAGGGACGCCCATTCCTTGTGTTGTAAATGTATCATCTGTCAGAAAGCATTAGGGCGGTTGCAAAAACCAACCTTTCCCTTGCAACCCGTCTCAGTAGATTCTCCTTTCCAGCAATGGGGCCTTGATATCATAGGTCCTATTAACCCTCCATCCTCACAACAACACAAGTATATTGTGATAGCCACAGACTACTTTACTCGATGGTTCGAAGTTGCTACCCTAAGAATTGTTAACACAAGTCAGGTGATTGCCTTTCTAAACTCGAATATTATCACTCGTTTCAGCATCCCTGATTGTCTAGTCTTTGATAATGCTTCATACTTTTCTTCTCTTGAGATGACCGAGTTTTCTTTGGAGAAAGGAATAAGGCTGAAGTATTCTGCTAGTTACTACCCCCAGGGAAATGGCTTAGCAGAATCGACCAACAAGAACTTGATCAAAATTATCAAGAGAACCGTGGCTGAAAATCACAAGAATTGGCACAATGCACTGCTGAATGCGTTGTGGGCTGATAGGGTAACACCCAAAGCCGCTATAGGTAACTCCCCCTTTTTTCTCTTTTATGGCAGAGAAGCCATTCTGCCACCACACATTCTTCTTCCTTCGCTTCAGTTGTCACAAAAAGTCCAAGAAGAAGATTGTCCCCCTTTAGAAAGCCGCATTAATGCTTTGATGAAGTTGGAAGAACTAAGAGCCCAAGCTAAGCGTAAGTTAGATCAACATCAACAATTGATTAAAAGATGGGTCGATTCTAATTCTGCTTCTGATAGGAATTTTGAAGTAGGCGATCTCGTTTTGAAATGGGACAAACCACACGAAGGAAAGGGTGAGCACACCAAGTTTCAAAACTTATGGCTTGGGCCATTTTTAATTGCTGAAAAGTTGGGTCCTAGTTCTTTTCGATTGCAGAATCTTGAAGGGCAGCTTGACACCTATCCGGTGAATGGCCAAGCCCTGAAGAGATACTTTGCTTGACAAATACCCTTGTATATTATGTAAATATTTTGTTTTGTTTGCATTTTTCGCTTGCTTTCTATTTGGATTTTGATTTGAATTGATCAGTTTTTTTTGTCTTTTTGAAAAATACACATACTTGTGCGCTGAGCCATTCAGACAAAGACGATAGAAAAATTTCTTCACTGAAATAACTTCTGAAAGTTTTTACAAACATCAATGATATGTTGCTGAACTTATATCTGTGTTGGAAAACTTTGTTGTTTAAAAGAAGTTTACTGATTTCAATCTCTGAGCAAAGTTTGTCATGATCATCTATTATCTTTTTATGCTGTCCCTTTTCCGTAAAGGAATGGCTCAAAAGACATCTCTCTATCATAGGAAGTTGTTTTTATAAAACATCTCTGGAACTGAATATAGGACGGTGCTAAAAATTATGATGAGGTCTTAAAAAAAAAAAAAAATGTTAAAATATCAGAATTTTCAGCGTCACCCCGCTCAGCTATATATCTACAAAAGAAAAACAAAGTGAAATTATTAATAAGAGCTATGGGAAGTGCTTGTAAACCCGTCGGGATACTGAACAGGTCTGCTGGCAGCGGGTAAATGCATGCATGGCGCCAAGACAACTTCGTCGGGGTACTGAACAGGCCTGCTGGCAACGAAGCAATGTCAGGTACATGAAAATCTGTAAAAAATATGAGAAACCTCTTTAATGTCCTTTATTCTGATCTAGAACTTCTTGACAGGATCCAGATGTCAGAGTGGGTTAAATGGAAACCCTGTCGAGGCTATGGATGCCTGCTGGCAGCAGTGGCCATGCCAACAATATCGAAGATTTTATCTTTAATATCGTGAATTGCTGATCTTAAGACTGTTATTGGTTTTCATCTTTTAAAACACTGCTGTAAAAGATGGTAAATGATGATGTTTGTGCGATTTTCTGGTTGTTGTTTTTGAGTTGAAATTTTCTTTGCTGTCCTAACCTGAATTTATTTCTTTTGACAGAGATAACTGCTTCTACTAGTGTGTCACCATTGTTGGCAGCCAATTCATTTTTTTTTATTGACCTATAAGCTGCCTACACCTATGTCTTCCAAACTTCAAATTTTTGTCGCATTTTCCAAATAGACGATATTTTCATTTCTTGCGACACTCGCAAATTTGTCTCCATTAAGTTTTCACGACTGTAAGAGTAAAAACTTCTCCTTTCGAGGTCACTTTTCGATCGTTATTTGAACTGTCATGATCTTTTTATCGATATTTTCTATGGCATTTACCTTTGGTTTATCATTATATGGCTGAAAGGATTTTCGAACTATACGTATTTGGACATTCTTATATTGATTGCAAAACTTGATTTTATTAAACTTGTGAGGCATTGAGCATATAGATTTATATTTTTTGTGACTTGCCTAGTCATTGAATTACATAGGGGTCATGATTCATTCTTGTTTTTATATATATGATGCGATCCTTATTGTTAATATTTTTATAGTTCTTGGATTGTCAATTTTATGAATTCAATTGGCATAATGGTTTTAAACTTTTGATTAAACATTTATACAATGGCGCATGGTTAATACCCGGTGTTGGTTACACGTTGAATATTCATGGTTTAAAAACTATAGTTAATGGCGCGTTGGCATAACACTCACCATTTGATTCTTTGGTTGGCCAAACGATTGGTTTTTGAGCTATGTTATGATTGTTTGAACGGATGTGGGACTTGGCGGTTGTACTTTACCATAACTATTGTGCATGGCGGTGAATAAATCCACCACCCTCGCATGCGCACATTAATGCTTCCCCTTTGATTGTTCATTATTGTTAAACCGAACAGCTCTGCTCTTGTGTGTTGGTGATTTCAACCCAAACCCTTACCATGTGCTCACACCATGGCCCCAGTCGTGAGGGCTGAACCCAATGGGAGCCAAACTCTGTTGATGCTTGACAGTGCCTGCAGTGACCTCGAGGAAAATGGGTGGCTTCAATTTATACAAAAATTTGAGGGTTTTAACCTCTGCATAGCTCGACAATTTTCTATGACCTTTGATGGCTGTCGAGACAACGTTGGCGATATTCAATTGCAGATTGACGAACAATTTATCAGTCTTGCTACGGGTTTGCCTGCCACTGGACAACGATGGTCCAAGAATTGAAAAGTAGAGAAGGCTCCTTGGACACTGCTCTTCCATTCGCGTAAAATCACCTCCTATGATAAAGTTCTGCCAGTAACTATGCTCAAACAGTGTTGGCATGATTTATTGATGATAATCAAACAATTTATTACCTGCGAAGGTCGGTACGGGTTTGTTTTCTTACACCACCTTCGTTTGCTTATGGTTTTTATGGGTTATCAACTCAATATGCCCTTTTATTTGCATAGAAGCCTGTTTAAAATGTCAAATAAGTACAAAAGAAATCAGGCTGATAGTAGCCTTTTTCATTATGGGCTGGTTAAGCTTATTGTTGTCTATCATTTGAGTCTACGCAGAGATTGTTGGCGCAATTTCCTTGCTCGGAATGATTTTGAGGATTTGAACCCTCCACAGGTTGACAAACCTATGGTGAGCGAGGACAAGGCTATACCTCCAGTACCCTACAACATCCTGCTACCTAAACCCTTGGCCGACTCACTTATCGACCTACCCCATTCTGTGACCGAGAACGTTGAGACTGTTAAGCCTATGGGTAAAAAGCCTAACGCGAAACCCACTGTAAACGCCAAAGGAAAAAAGAATGCACGTTTGATTTTGCGGATGGCAAGAAATAAGCCAAAACCTCCTGTCGATCCAAACCCTATCGTGTTGAGTGAGGATTCCGATTCAAAAGTGGAGCGTTTCTTGGCTAGCGAATACCCCTATTCTCAAGGTTTGTGTGCCGAACCCTCGTATGACTTTGTGTCAAACCTACCCCCCTGCCTACAGGACGACCCTAACTACCCAGGCATTAAGCTGCCTTGTAAAGCCCCCGATCATTTATCCGAACCCTCTCCTGCTCTGTCTAAATCTACAGTGCCACCCTGTGATCAATGCAGCTCGTGGTTAGAGAGATATTATCTGGATGTTCCTATTCTACAGTCAAGAATTCACTCTTTGGAGGACCAGATTGCAACCCTTAGCAGTCAAAAGGCTAAGCTACAAGCCACTGATAAGAAACAAATGACGATAGGCTCTATCTTGTTTAAAAATGTGGAATCAGCTACAACGGTCATGAATTCTAAGTTGGCATAATTTGAGCAGCCTCACACAGGTATGTTTTGATATTGCTTGTTTATATAACGAACTCGAATTTGGTTGTAAATAGCTCTGTTCACATCATTGATTGGTTTTGTTACATTGCATGCATTCTATTTCTAGCTTTGCTTTGACTAAATGGAATTTCGTTTCTTTTCAATGATTCCCAGTTTAGCTTCTATTGGATTTTCATCGATTTGATTGATTTTGGTGTGGAATTGATTTGTTTGATTGAGTTAAAATAGATTCTCTGCTATCAATTGAAGTCGTTTGCATCTACTCTAGACAGAAGTGTCTCTCATGTCCAATTTAGAACACAATCACATTTCGTTTTGATTTCGTTATAATGTATACGCTTTGATTCAACAATTTTGATATGGTTAATTGTTACAGTTTTATGTCCCATATGACTTTCAACCAACATGAATACAATTCGAATCATTTCCAATGTGACTCTGAACAACACACCCAAATCATGAATAGATTCAATTAATAACGACTATGCTAAAAACCCAGCTGGTTAATTCGCATTGGTTTACTGTTAGCTCGACCATGTTATCAGTTGGATTCGTATGGCAATGGATACTCTGTTTGAATTTGATTTGTAAAACGAGATTAAAATCATGATTTATTTCTATATTAAACTCAGTCGTGATTTGTTTCAATTATTTGCCCAGTTTTCAGTTATCATTTCTATTGATTCTATTATGGTTATTATTAATCGATCCTGTTTGTTGACTGTGCAAGGATCAGTGATCGAAATTTATCATGAAATTGGTTGGGTCGATGCTGTTACGTGTGATTTCATTTACACATAATCTAAACGGTCTTTCCATCTTTGTATTTGATTGAATGATATGAATTTTTTTTGCTATATCATTATAGCTATAGCGAGTAGGAAATGATTGTGTTGGATTAGATCGTATCACATACAATATGATTCATTATCGATTTCCATTGGATATGAAACAATCTTGTTACTAATTCAACCCAATTTTATGGTGACAGTAAAACAAAGTATTCTTATCCCTGTTTTCGATTGAGTCACTTTTGATTCTATTTAATGTTGAATGATAAAATCATTTGAATCTTGAGTGATTCATTTTTTATCATTGGAAGAAAATTGATTTTAATGCTTTTAAAAGATTTGATTTGATTTCAATTCTGATCCTGTATGCTATTTTAGATTAGCTATAGAATCAGATGATTCTGTAGCTAAGTCTGTAGGATTAGATTTTGATTGTTTTATTAATTAAATATCTTTCTAACTTGTTATTTTTGGTCTATTGCAGATGAATTCGAAATTGCAATGGATTTAGTGAGCAGTGAGAGGATATTTGAAATATTTTGATTTCATTTTAGTTTCCTAGTTTAGTTGATTTTGGGAATATCTTCCCAGATTATGTAAACTGTTTGATATTAACCACAGGGAGGTTTTACCCTGTGGAAAGACTTATATATACTTTTTAATTTGTAATAATATTCATCCTCATTGGTGGGAGAACAAGGATATGGAATTTTAATACAAACTGAGGCAGAATTTGGTGTTTTGTTACAGCTTTAGCTTCTCATAATATCAATATTTTGTTTCATGTTATGTATATCAATTTTTATTTGGTTAATGACTACTTTAGATATCTTAATATTTTGCAAATGATATAATTTAATCAACATAATCCATATCTGATTTCTTCCAGTGTTTAAAAAACATAGCAATTGTTTGATTTAGTTTGTGAATGACAGATTTCTCTTCTTCATAAGTTGAATTATTAAATATAAGTTTTTGCATAACAGGTTTCCTTTATTGCAGAGATTTATAAATCATATAATTGTTATGATTTTTTATGTCTTGTTTGTCTTGTAAACAACTCAAAGAGTAGCACAGCCTATGGTTTACGAGAAGATTTTTGGATTATCGAGTGCGAGTTTCCTTCCTCTGACCAGCTTCGAGGTCATCATACACAGGACAAATTGGGAGCGTTTCCAGGTTAGTTTGTTGTTTAGTACATTTATTAGTAGTTTAGTTTAGATATAAGTTTAGTTAGATATACATGTGTGTTTAGCATATTAGATCGTTTAATTTCAGTAAGTTTGATTTCTTGTTCATAAAATCATAAAATAAAAAATATATCTCTGGCTGTCTTAGGGTAGAAAACAAATAAGTTTTACAGGTTTTATTCAAATATGCAAGTTGTAGATATTGTATATTTGTGAATAAGTTGTAATTTAATTAGTGATTAGATAGTCAATCATTAAAGTGAGCGTAATAGTAATTAGTAGTTTGTATATAGAATAGTTAGAGTAGTTTATATTTAGTTAGTTTGTTTAGTAGTTAGTTTTAATTAGATTAGTGTATTAGTTTGTTTCCAAGTTAGTATTAGTTTGTGTTAT
>JASDQU010736656.1:82931-106298 GCA_032191745.1 Picea mariana | reverse complement strand
GGGTGCTTGTTGTTACGCCACCTATCAACTATGCGGCCCCCACCTATCAGTTGTGATACACATTCATATGAGCCCCCTGGCGCTCGACACTTCATGACTTCTGCAGTCGAAAAGAAGTTGTTTCAACCCCCAAACCTCTGATACACAATACCCCATGAAGGTTCTGATCCAATGGTTCTCCCGTGGCTTGGATCCAACGGTATGGATCTCCTTCCCTGCTCCTCGCAACTTAGGACTTCGTGAAACCAAAGAATTTGGTCTGCCCTCCAAACTCATGAACCCCGAGTTCGCGACATGATCCAACGACGTGGGTTGAAATGAGATCAACAGTTCATATTGAACCATGATCAACGATTCACGTTGATTCTTGGTCTTAGGGTGGTGAGTTTGTCCAATCCTAACCACCCTGTAGCTCCACTAGATCCTACAGTGCTCGTGATTTTGTGAGCTCTCCACGGAGAATTCTAACCGCCCGATTCACTACTCAATGACTTCTTTCCAACAACTGAGCATTCTCCCTCCTGAACTTGACTTCTATGCGAAGGTTTCGATATCCGTCTCCCTTTGAACACTTCAAAGGCGTTATCTCTCCTGAGCTTCCACTTGCAAACTCAAGCCTCCTAAAAGAACCCTGCTTGCACTCCTTGTGGAAAAATTTCAAATAACCTCTGGTTATTTGAGTTTTCCAAACTTGTGCACTCTTTGCAACAGTGGTACTCTCAATCTTCCTTCTGGATTTATAAAATCCAAGGCTTCAATTGGCCTGTGCACACCTTGCATGACTCTGTGCTTCACCTGCACTTCAGTTGGTATGAGAAAAACAGTATCTCTCCTGAGCTTTCTGAGATGAAACTCAGACCCTCGTCAACGCACACCTTGCGGACGTTCACTGCACTCCTTGCAGGAATTATGAGGAAGAGAAACAATTAAAACGCATTATTCTCCTCTCTCAAACTTCATACGCTCAACATGAAATCATACACATAACAAAACATTGAAACAAATGCATAACAGAGAAAAAAATCAACTATAAACATACCTTTCAACAAATGTAAACAGTAAGCATCATAACACCATGAAGGTTGAGTCAAAGCTTCATATATTAACTCAAGTGCTCCTGTACATGGGTTCTTCTCTACAGCACTCTGCTACAACTTTACATCTTATGAATTCTGAATGATCATTAGAAAAAATTCTTGTTACAATGATACAAGGGTGAGGGTGTCTATATCCGTTTTCCCTCCTATGCTTCTAAAACTGTCTAATCTAACATTCATATCTACCTACTTTACATTAATAAGATTTAAATGCCTATTACATCTGACAGATTAGAGTAATTTCTCCACATCTGTTCATATCTCTAAGACATAAATGTAAGTACGCTTCTCCTAGCTATTACATTAATGCTTCAGATTGCAAAATTGAAAACGTTTTCATAAAAACGTGCCCCTTTTTTCATCTATACGTCCAACTGTTCCTTTGGCTAGGTGCACGCTTTGGCTTTGTACGATGCTCCTGCATCATACTCCCTCACTTGAAAATTTCCATGAACTCCTGTTCATGAGCTCTTGCACTGTCTTCCCATGCTTATGAATTTCTTCTTCATCCTCCCAACTGGGATCTTGAGTTGGATGTCCCTTCCATTTGACCAAGTATTCAAAATACTCTTTCCTCCTGGTCTTTTTGCTAATCCTTTTGTCAATTATGCCTTCTGTCTGTGGCTTTTCAGCTATAGGCATTTGTTTTTTCCATTGGACTTCTTCTTGCTCATCCTCTGCTCCTGCTTCTTTAGCTCTGTAAGGGTACAAATCCGTGACATTGAATATCGGTGAGATTACAACCCCATCGGGTAATTCAATCTCATATGTGTTTGCCCCAAATTTCCTTATGACCCTACATGGTCCAATATTTTTCATCTTTAGTTTGTTATACATTCCCCTTGGGAACCTCTCCTTCCTTAGATGTGCAAGAATCAAATCACCAACTCCAAATTGAAGTTCTCTCCTGTTTTGATCTTCTCTTCTCTTGTATTCTTGAACTTAACTTTGCAATCTCTCCTTAACTCAGCAGTGAAGGTCCTTCATTCCTTCCGCAAAGTCCTCTACACTAGCACTTCGGAATTCAGCTTGTTCTACCTCTTTCAATTCAGAACCTCCCCTTAGTTGCATTCCATATACAATCTGGAATGGACTCTTTCCTATGCTTCTATTGAGTGAATCATTGTAAGTGAATTTTGCCTGTGGCAGAATGTGATCCTATTGACTATGGTGTTCATTCACTAAGCTTCTTAACAAATCTCCCAAGCTCCTATTCAGGACCTCTGTCTGTCCATCCGTCTAAGGATGATACGTTGAGCTAAAATACAAACTTGTCCCCAACTTCTTCCATAAGTTCCTCCAGAAATGTCCCACGAACTTGGTATCTCGATTAGAAACGATACTCCTTGGCAAGCCATGAAGTCTGACGACTTCCTTGAAAAACAAGTTTGCAATATGAGTTGTGTCATTGGTTTTATGGCATGGTATGAAATGTGCCATCTTGGAAAATCTGTCGAATACCACAAAGATTGAATCATATCCTCTTTGTGTCCTTGGCAATCCCAATACAAAATCCATGCTCACTGTGTCCCATGACCTTTCAGTTATGGGCAATGTTTGGTATAACCCTGTGTTCTGCCTTTCTCCTTTTGTGTGCTGACAAACTCTGCACCTGTCCACAAATTTCTTGACATCTGTCCTCATCCTTGGCAAAAAATATGAGCCATTTAACTTTGAGAATGTCTTGTCATGACCGAAATGTCCAGCCAATCCTCCACTGTGTTTTTCCTTCAGCAAATTCTCCCTTATGGAGCATTTTGGAATACATTGTTGATTTCTCCTGAACAATAATCCATCCTGGATCATGTATTCAGTCCATTGGATTTTGTCCCTGAGAATTGGATTCTTAGATGCCTCATATGCCTCCTTGAAGTCTAGATCATCCCTATACATTTATTTAAGGTTATCAAAACCCAAAGTCTTGACTCTAAATTTCTGCATAAGTAAACATTTCCTGCTCAAAGCATCAACAACTTTGTTAGCAGTTCCATAAATATGCTTAGTCACAAAAGTAAAATTTTGCATGTATTCAACCCATTTAGCATGCTTTTGGTTCAAATTCTCCTGTCAAGCCACGAATTGCAAAGCGTGATTATCGTTGTACAAAAAAAACTCCTTGGGAACCAAATAGTGTCTCCATTTCTTCAATGTTTGTATGACGACATAGAATTCTTTGTCATACGTGGAGTACTTAATCTTTGCTTCATTCAATTTTTCACTAAAATATGCGATTGGCCTGTCATCTTGGCTCAAAACTGCTCGAATTGCAAATCCACTCGCGTCACACCTGACCTGGAATGTCTTGCTAAAATATGGCAAAACTAGAATTGGTTGCTCAATGATCTTCTTCTTCAGCAGATTGAAGCTCTTCTATGCTTCCTCTGTCCAATGAAAAGATTTATGTCTTTTCTTCACCATATCCATCATCGATGCACTAATTCCACTGAAGTTTCATATGAATTTTCTGTAGAAGCTATCCAAACCATGGAAGCTTTGAACTTCAAACACGCTCTTCAGTGATGGCCAATTCTTAATCGCCTTTTTCTTTTCCGGGTCCATTTTTAATTCATTTGCAGAGATAACAAAACCCAAATAAATGAGTTATGTGCTCATAAATGACGATTTCTTCATATTGATCAACAATTTATCTTGCTGAAATCTTCTCATTACTGCAGCTAATTGCTTTAAGTGTTCTGCTTCTGTCTTGTTGAAAATTAAGATATCGTCAAGATATACAATGACAGATTTCCCAATGAAATCCTTCAGGACTTCATTCATCAACCTCATGAAAGTATTAGGTGCATTCATTAATACAAATGGCATGACAAGCCATTCATACAACCCCTCATTCATCTTGAATGTTGTCTTCCATTCATCACCTTCTCTCATTCGGATTTGATGATACCCTCTTTTCAAATCAATCTTTGAAAAAAACTTTGCTCCACTCAAGTAATCCATCAAGTCATCCATCCTTGGAAATGGAAATTTGTATCTAATGGTAATCTTATTGATTTCCCTTGAGTTTGTACACATTCTCTAGCCTCTGTCTTTCTTTGGGCTGAGCACTATCGAAACAACACATGGACTCAAGCTTTCTCGAATCAATCCTTTGTCCATTATGTCCTAGACTTGTCTCTTAACTTCTTCATTTTCCTGCGACGTCAACTGATATGCGGATTTTCTCTTATGATGACTTATACTCTTGATAGGTGGCAACGAACAAGGTAGTTCGTCCACTACTATATCAACAAATTCTTCCAGCAACTCTTGAATTTCTTCTGGTAGATCATCTATTCTTGTACTGGTCAAAACAATTTTGGGCTTCCTAACCACAATAAATTGTGTGTCTTCCTTCTTCTTAACCTCATTAAGAATTTCCTTCCCACTCATGAGAAGTACAATCTTGCTCGTCTCTGTTTTCACCTCTTGGTTCTTAATCGGCAACAACATGTGAGTCCTACCATTTTTTTTCCAGGGTGTACATGTTCTTTCTCCCATCATGAACTACGTTTCTGTCATATTTACATGGTCTACCCAGCAATAGATGAAAAACATCCATGGGAATGACATCACATAATATTTCATCTTTATGTCCTCCTATTTTAAATTCAACTAAACACTGTTTAGTGACATTTACCTGATGTCTTTTTTGTATCCACGAAACTCTGTATGGGCTTGGATGTACAATAGTCTCCAGCTCCATATTTTGTACCATCTCTATAGATACGAGATTGTCTATGCTACCGTTGTTCACTATGACCTTGCATACCTTGTCTTTAGTTTTGCAAGCAGTCCTAAACAGACTGTTTCTTTGGGCTGGGTTCTCTGGCTTCAAGAGAAATTTCCTCATCATCAAGGATCTTCCGCCCTCAACATCTTCTGCCTCAACATTCTATCCTTGAGCTTCGGCAATGTGAGTTTCACCACCATCTTTCTTCTTATCTGGACACTCATAGGATTTATGTCCGATTTTTCCATAGACAAAGCATTTCACTTCACCTCCTTTGCCTCTTCCTCTTCCTCTAGCTCAAGGAAAAGTGTTTCTATCAGCATACTTCCTTCCCTGTGAGCTTCCTCCTCTCCCAGGTTGGGTTTGAGGTTTCTTCCCCTCTTCCTTAGGTCTGTGATTTTTGTCTTGGGCAATTGTTTTGCCTCTGTCTTGACTTCTACCTCGGCTTCTTTGGCCTTGCTTTTGGCTCAATTTCTCTTCAGCTTTTAGAGCTATCTGATAAGCATCTTCCACATTTTGAATGGTCATCATGCTCATCTCATATTGAATGTCATATCGCAGACCATTCATGTACCTAGCAACTTTTTCATCATCGCTTTCACGATGACCTGCTCTGATGTTTATCCTGTAGAATTCTTCAGTGTATTCCTTCACTAACATCAGTTTCTATCTCAAATTCTGCATCCTCCGAAATAGAGTGATTTGATAATCTCTGGGTATAAATTTGTCTTTCATCTTTGCAACCATTCTATCACAGCTTTTGATTTTCTGCTTGCCCTTGCAGCATCTGTCAGCCTACAGTTCATCCCACCACAATGCTGCATGCCCTTTAAATCTGTAACAACATGTTTGACCTTATTATCTTCCTCGACATCCTCGTAGTCAAAGTATTTGTCTAGAGATCTAATCCAGTCTAGAAGTTCTTCAACATCTAAGTTTCCTTCATACACTGGAATGTCGATTTTTTCTCTAGCACCTATCCTTGCAACAACCCTGAATAGGCGTTCTTCCGCAGCATCTTCGACTGCAACTTCTTCTACTTCATTTCTAGCTTCATTTTGACTTTTAGCATCGCTGATATCCTTAATGTTGACTGTGCGCCTCTGTACTATCTCCATAGCATCAAGCCTGGCATGTAACTCATGCATTTTTCTTTCCACTATTAGATCAAATGTTTTCCTGTCTCTTCTTCTCAACATTTCTCTTTCCACTGCTGGATCAGGTATTTTCTTGTCTCTTCTTCTTGGTGGCATGGTTGTAAAATTTTCTCCCTTCTCTCTACTACAGAAAGAAAAGAAATTGTTCTATGCTCTGATACCACAACTGATGCAGACCCCCCTTTCCCTCAGGCCGAGATCCTCATAGGATCGTTCTAAATTATTCTCAAGCCGAAGCAGCTCCCTCGGATCCCTATTGGAACCTCAAATTACATAATCCATAGGTCCATCATGAAAACTCACCCTATGCAACTTGACACCCAGCGCGAGCCTTACCTCTCCATGCGACCACAACCGGGCCTTAGCGCAAGCGCTTTTTGTGACTCACAATCTTGCGAGTTAGTGAGTCGAAGACCCTCGACTCCAAACCTCCGATACCTGAGATGCGATACAGGTATGGCTCCTTCCTTACTAGTGCCTCTGCAAGCAACCACTGGCTAGGGACTAACTCTAGCACCCCTCATAACTCACAACTTCGCAAGTTGGAGTGTTGAGCCCTTGTGCTCCTCCTTTACGAATCCCCGAGACATGATAAGTCAACAACTGGGTTGAATCCGTCCTAAGTGACGTGTCTCCATCAGCTGTCACCCGCTTCCACTTTTCTCTGGGTGCTTGCTGTTACGTCACCTGTCAACTATGTGGCCCCCACCTATTGATTGTGCTATGTATTCATACAAGCCCCCCGATGCTCAACACTTCATGACTTCTGCAGTCAAAAATAAGTTCTTTCAACCCCAGAACCTCCGATACACAATACCCTGCACAGGTTCTAATCCAATGGTTCCCCTATGGCTTGGATCCGATGGTCTGGATATCCTTCCCTACTCCTTGCAACTCGGGACTTCACGAAACCAAAGAATTTGGTCTTCCCTCCAAAATCACGAACCCCGAGTTCACGAAATGATCCAACGACGTGGGTTGAAATGAGATCAACGGTTCATATTGAACCACGATCAATGGTTCACATTGATTTTTGGTCTTAGGGTGGTGATTTCATCCAACTCCTAACCACCCTACAGCTCCACTGGATCCTACGGTCCTCGCGATTTCACGAGCTCTCCACGGAGAATTTTGACTACCCGATTCGCTACTAAATGACTTATGTCCAATGATTGAGCATTCTCCCTCCTAAACTTGATTTCTATGCGACATTTTAGATCTCCATCTCTCTTTGAACAATTCAAAGGCGTTATCTCTCCTGAGCTTCCACTTGCAAACTCAAGCCTCCTAAAAGAGACCTGCTCACACTCCTTGCGGCAAACTTTCAAATAACCTCTAGTTATTTGAGGTTTTCGAACCTGTGCACTCTTTGCAATAGTGGTCCTCTCAATCTTCCTTCTGGATTTATAAAATCCAAGGCTTCAATTGGCCTGGGCACACCTTGCACAACTCTGTGCTTCACCTTCACTTCAGCTGGTATGAGAACAATGGTATCTCTCCTGAGCTTTCTGAGATGAAATGCATACCCTCATCAGCGCACACCTTGCGGATTTTCACTGCACTCCTTGTAGGAATTCTGAGGAAGAGAAACAATTAAAACTCATTCTTCTCCTCTCTCAAACTTCATATGCTCAACATGAAATCATACACATAACACAACATTGAAACAAATGCATAATAGAGAAACAAATCAACTCTAAACATACCATTCAACAAATGTAAATAGTAAGCATCATAACACCATGAAGGTTGAGTCAAAGCTTCATATATTAACTCAAGTGCTCTTGTACATGGGTTCTTCTCTACAACTCTCTGCTATAGCTCTACAACTTATGAATTCTGAATGATCATCAAAAAAAATTCCTGTTACAATGATACAAGGGTGAGGGTGTGTATATCCGTTTTCCCTCCTATGCTTCTAAAACTGTCTAATCTAACATTCATATCTACCTACTTTACCTTAATCAGGCTTAAATGCCTATTACATCTGGTAGATGCGAGTAATTTCTCTAGATCTGTTCATATCTCTAAGACATAAATGTAAGTACACTTCTCCTAGCTATTACATTAGTGCTTCAAATTTCAAAATTCAAAATGTTTTCATAAAAACGTGCCCCTTTTTTCATCTATACATCCAGTTGTTCCCTTGGCTAGGCATGCGCTTTGGCTTTGTACGATGCTCCTGCATCAAGACTTAGTTGGAAGGAACTTGGTTTCTTGGTTTCGAACCGTGCCGACACAGAAGTCTGTAATGTTGACACTTCTGCTGGTCAATTATTAATAAAAATACTCCTTTCCCGTCCTATTGGTATCTTGCAAATATATGATTATTATCCATGGGCATGTTTGTAATGTTTATTAATGGATTATGCTATCTGATGTGCTAATCCATTTTATATCATCACTATATACTTGCTTTGCTTGTTTATTGAGAACTTCTTGCAGGTATAAAGCTTTGGGTCAAAGTCATCAATGGTGGAACATCATCGAACGTTGGATCGAGGTAGGCCTCTTTCTTGTATTGCACATTAGTCTATATAGCATATGTTGGAATTGAGTTGATTTCTGCAGTCACATCTGTCTGTTGTGGTTTACCCTTGGCCATAAATATTTTTTCGCTTGTAACAATGTGGATTTATGGGCTTAACAGGCTATTATCACAAGTTTGTTATGAATTATGGAAAGATTGCAACACGTCTCACTGCTCTCCTAAAAAAGAACTCTTTCACTTGGACTCTGGCTGCTGCTCAATCTTTTCAAACATTGAATATGGCCATGTGCACCACTCCAGTCCTGGCCCTTCTTGATTTGAAAAATACCTTTGTCTTGGAATGTGATGTTTCAGGGAAAGGAATTGGTGTTGTCCTTATGAAAGAGGGTCGGGCTTTGGCCTTTACTAGCAAGCAACTATCTGAAATAAATCTGGGCAAATCTATCTATGAAAAGGAAATGTTGGCTATTCTGCATGCCATTGATTTGTGGTGCCCTTAGCTATTGGGGCAACACTTCCAAATTAAGAAAGACCATCAAAGCCTCAAGTATTTTTTGGAACAATGCATTTCCTCCCCGGAGCAACAAAAATGGGTAACTAAGATATTTGGTTATGATTATGAGATCATTTACAAGAAAGGCAAAGAAAATGTGGTTGCGGATGCACTTTCCTGCAAATATAAAGATGAAGGATCCATTTTTTCTCTTTCCTTCATTGTACCATATTGGCTCCAAGTTGTTCAACATGAATGGCTACAAGATCCCAAAAGTTCACAGTTGATCCAAAAATTGCAGTCCAGTGCTCCATCTCCCCCAGGGTACTCTTGGCTCCATGATGAGCTTCGATACAAAGGCCATTTGTATTTAAGTAAACAATCAAAGCTTAAATCCATGGTACTTTCTAAGTTTCATGCTACACCGACAGCGAGGCACTCTGGGTTCACCAAAACCTATGACAGGTTCAAATGTTCTTTTTTTGGGATGGTATGAAACAAGGCATTCATAATTTTGTGGTTGAATGTGATGTGTGTCAATGCAACAAGGGAGAAAAAGTCAAATATCCAGGCACAATACAACTTCTCCAGATTCCACCTGCTTTTTGGAAGGACATCTGTATGGATTTTATTACAAGCTTACCCAAATCGGGAAACAAATCAGTCATCATGGTGGTTGTTGATCGCCTTTCCAAGTATGCTCATTTCTGCGCTCTTCAACACCCATTTACAGCATCCACGGTGGCTCAAATTTTCATGGATCAGGTCTTCAAGCTCCATGGCATGCCACACTCTATTGTTTTTTATCATGACCCCACTTTCACAAGCAATTTTTGGCAAGAAATGTTCAAGCTACAAGGCACCCAATTGCATCTCAGTACAACTTATCATCCCTAGACTGATGGTCAAATAGAAGTTACCCCTCGGAAAATAAAAAATCAGTGGGCTCAATGGTTACCCCTAGCTAAATGGTGGTACAACAGTTCATACCATACAACTATATGCATGACTCTTTTTGAAGCGGTATATGGACATAAGCCACCTTCAGTTCTCTCATACTTACCTAGTGTCTCGAAGGTCTAGGTGGTTGACCAAACACTTATAGTTCAAACGGATATTCTCCATACCCTCAAAGAGAATTTGGTCATGGCACAGAATCACATGAAGCAACAAGAAGATCAAGGTCGCTCTGAACATCAATTTGAAGAAGGGGATCAGGTGTTTCTTCTCCTGCAACCTTACAAGAGGAATTCCCTCAAGGCCAAGCATTGTCAGAAGCTAGCACTTGAATTTTATGGCCCTTATATAGTTCTCAAGTGTGTGGGATAGGTGACCTATCAATTATCTTGCCCCAATCATTCGAAGCTACATCTTGTTTTTCATGTTTCCTTCTTAAAGAAGGTGATCAGAACTAAGTGCCAAATTCAAACCAACCTTCCTGAGTTAGCCAAAGAAGGATCCATTTGGCTACAACCACAAGTAGTTTTGGACCAGTGTGAGCGTTGCCTGTGTCAGAGAACCATCAAGGAAGTGTTAATCCAGTGGAAAGATACAACTCCAACAGATGCCACTTGGGAACCAACTACCACTCTGCAGCAATTTACACATCTCAAGCCTTGAGGACAAGGTTGTTTTTAAGGGGGAGGACATGTTAGGGTCCTAACCCGCACATAGGTAGAACAATATATTAGGATGTAATAAAGGTCAATATTAATAAGGCCTTGCAATAAAATAGAACAAGTCGAATGTAAGAAGACCTATAGAAGCTTCTACTTCTAGAAGGATCTTTCTCTAGATGATTCTTTTGATAGACATATTTAGTATAAATAGGAGTCGAGGGTATGAGAACCCTAGCTTGGAGATTATTGTAATAGAGCTCTTCTCGACTAGAGGTTTCCCCCTCGAAGAGGCCCGTGAACATTTCTCTCAAAATCAAAAGTGTTATTTTTGTTGTTATTCTTATATCATTTCAGTGTTATTGTGGTGATTATTCTGGTTATATTGATGTTATTCTGCCATTTCTAGCATTTTATTTATGTTCTGCATACTTTTTATATCTGGTATATTACAATGTAAGGACCATGCCACATCGGGTTAAATTTACTTGCCCCTAACACATATTTGTCTTGATCATAAACCAAAACAACGTCACCTTTGAAAAATATCCTTGGGTAGACATACTTGTTGTAGTAACTCTTGAAACATTTTTTGTGTTTCTCATTTGCAGTGGTAGGATCACAACACTACCCATCGAGTTGATCTAGATGAACGAGATGTGCTTCCAATTTCGTTGTGTTAGGCATAAGCTCAATATTTATCTTCAAAGAAAGAATTTTACATTCAATTGACATGACTACTTCAACCCTGTGAATGAGTTGCAAAGGAAAAAATCCAGTCCCAGTCTTAACTGAGGTCCGATACACCCATAATTTCGGATAAAGCATCAAATGCCAATTCGATTTACTCTTATTGAAAGTTCGTCAAAGTATGGTATTGAGATACTTTTTAATGGACTCTACTTTACTCCTTGTTAATAATATAGAGATGAATGCTCCTGCTTAAAATTCAATTTAGATGTTAGTTGTGACATCATTCGATTATGAAAGTGACTACCATGGTCATTGGAAATATCTCTTGGAACTCCAAACATGGTGATGATTTGACTGAATACAAAAAAATTTGTTGTCTCATTATCATTTGCAAAAGTAGGAATCACATATGCCCACTGCGTAAATTAGTCGATGACCATGATGATATAGAAATTCCCCCTAGCTAAAGGTGGGTCGTATGTCATGAAATAAATCGCTCACTTTGTAAAAGGACCAACAATGACAACCGGAAATAATAGAGTAGGATGTGTTCTCATATTTCAAGTAAAGGTCTCACAAGGATAAAACCTCTTGACCACCTCAACACAATCTTTAAAGATTGTCGGCCAAACATAATCTGCGCACAACATTTTTTTTGTTGCCAAACCAGATGGATGGCCACCACACACTCCACTATGGAAATCATTAAGCTTAGAATCCACTTCTTCATGAGTCCAGAAGCGACGAAGAATCGAATCAACCCCACAGTGATACAAAGTGTCACTGATGATTAGGTATTTCATCACCTAATGTATAATCTGACGTTGATCATCTCATGAAGGATGTGAAGGAAACTTTATATTCTAGATATGTATCAAGATATATCCATAGAAAGGATTTCTAGAAGTGATAAGGAAAATATGCTTGTCTCGAAATGAGTTCATAATAATGGTTTCCTCATCCTCCCAAGGAAACTCCAACATCAACTCAATAAAAACCAATGACTCCTTGGACTTGGTAGACATGAATTCCAAGTCAAATTCCTGTAATATCACAATCCACTTATTATATTTCCCCCCAATAATACGATGTGTAAGGACATATTGTAATGGATTGACATTGGCTATTACAGTGGTCTTCCATAACAAAATATAATTCCATAGTCTCTGGACAATGTGAATGGCTTCCAAAGCCAGTTTCTTGACATGCAAATAATTTATCTCAGGCCCAATCAAACCATGACTAAGATAATAGATGAAGTGGTCTTTAAGGATGTCATATTCCTAAAATAATACCATTGTTGACTGTGGATTCTAATGTTGATATGTACAAAAAGAAGTCCTTTCTATAGTATGGAGGACTCAATAAAGGGGTCGAAACAAGCATGTTCCTAAGCACATCAATGGATCATTGTGAAAACTTATCCCAAATGAAATGGACCCACATTTTTAACAAGTGCATAAATCCATTGGTTATATCGACATAGTTTGCTATAAAACATCAAAGGAAATTAGATTTTCCTTGAAGACTTTGTAATGGACAAATGTTATGTGGGGGATGAAACTAAACTATTACCTGAACCTTCAAAGGATCAACCATGAACCATTTTTTGGAGACGATGAATCCCAACAGACACCCATAAATGACATAAAAGATGCATTTATTCAGGCTTAACTGAATGAAGTAGTATTGGAATCTTTCAAAGATAAACATGAAGTGCACTGGATGATCCACCCTCTTGCAAAAAAAAGAAATGACATCATTCAAGTATGCCTCAATGATATTCTTTAAATCATGAAAAGCGAATGACATGGCCCACTAGAACATAGCTCCAACATTTTTTAGTCCAAAATGAATTTTATTATATGCAAAATTCCCCCTAGGACATATGAATGAAATCTTATGATGATCCTCAGGTCAGATCTAAATCTAATTATACGCATAAAATCTATCCATAAATCAAAATATTTCACTCCCAACACACTCATTGTTAATATATTCAATAAACGTTGTGGGGAATTTGTCCTTCAAACACGATTTGTTTAGAACATAGAAATAGATATAGACACATATGGCTTCGTGCTTCTTATCTAGAAGAAATAAATTCAACACCCATTCAGTAAGAGGAACTAGGTAAATGAAACTGGACTTAAGAAACTTCTCTACTTCTTCCTTTATCACTACTGCTTTCCTAGGATTAATGGGTCATAACTTCTATTGATTAAGATTAGCATTCACATACATATGAATATCATGTTCGACAATATGAGGTTCAATGCCTAACATTTCTTCATAGGACTAGTAAAAGCGTCGTGAAACTCTTTGAACAAAGAGGTATATGTGTAGATATCTTCTGGAAAAAAGTCCACATCGATACAAACATTTTCCATGACTTGAGGGGTCTTGAAGATGTCGATCATAATATTTTCTGATATATTGGCCATGTTCCCTTCGACATAAGCACCATGTTTCACCAAAGGGTTCGCAGGACTACCAACACCTCCACTCAAGGTTGATAAAAAATATCCACTTTTCACTAGACTAAGTTATGGGATGAAATAAGATCGATGATGCAGATCCTCCCATGGTTGTTTTGGCCCTGTCATTGCCTCAATTATGGCTTTGTTATAAGGAAATAAAATGTCAAGGAAATCGATTGAATTTGAAGATTTGATATCCCATATGGGATCTGAAAACTAATACTCTTCTTCTGTCCATAAAGGAGATGGATTGGAATTTGCAGAAGCTTGGTGGATTTCTCAATAACCTATCTCAACTATAGAAAATGGCATGGTCATCCCGACATGCACAAGACCATTAACCAATTTGGACAGGGAGGGTAACACCCATGGATCTTGAAAAAACATGGTTCTAAATGATCCTACCCATGTAGGATCATTTAGAATGAGGAATCAAGGGACTTGGTTTTTGGTATCCAATTACGGTAGAACAAATATACAAAACTGGTGTTGGAAAATTAAAGTTCCCATGAGAGAAGGAAACATCCAAGCACCAATTCTATCATTTTGCGTCTGATATTTTTCTATCAATAGGATTGTAGATCTCAGATTTTTCATGGAGTCAAAGTGGGTGAGTGAAATTTGGTCTATCGTTACAATATTCCCTTCATGAGGGAATCACACGACTTGATAAATTGATGAGACAATAGTCATTATCTCATAATTCCAACTCCTTCCTAGAAAAAGGTTGCAGTCGAGTGGAGTGTCGACCACTTTCACCTCCATTAAAATGATCTTCCCCCTAACTATATAGGGAAGGAGGAAATGAGATTGTGTGGCCTAAATGAATTTCCATCAAACATGGTTAAAAGCATAGGAGACGAAGCAATTTGGGGAGATAAAATGGATTTCCAACAAGACAACAACATTATAGATGTTGAATCACCTTCATAGACAATAGTCCTCCCAATAATGTTCTTTGCGTACATGACATTTATTTGGAGGGATACTTGATAAGGCATATGAGGCTTTAAATTTATGACATTGAAATTGATAAGAAGCTGACTCAAACAGTCAGTCGCTGCTATGGTATACAACAATGCAACTCATTGTGTAGATATAATTTGAAGCACCTCTAGGGTTGACATTACACATGGAATCTAAGATAATTCCTCAACAATGGAGTAGTTGGGTGATACTCAAGCATTAATGTTTTGTGAGGAATGGTTGTACACACCTTCAATATGTATGACATTGTTTCCCCCCTAAGATTATCTATATTCATAGAATTATTAGGATTAGAATTTTATTTCCCCTTAGATGTCGATTGAGGGTTACCATAATTGCAGGTCCTAGTCAACAAATCAATATCCTTTGTCATGTTCACCATATTGATGAATGACATGATTCCATCTAAAGAGGGTGCATTTTGGGTGCTCCCTTGTGGATTTCTTCTCGAAGATCTCACCTCCATATTATGTCCTTTTGGGAATGGTTTTTTCAACACAACAGGTTGTTGTTGCGCTAATAAGAATTGAGCCTCTTCCATCTTGGGGCATCGATGGGTAAGTTGATATTTGCTACAAATATTGTAAGGAAACTTCAAATTTTTCTTATCCTTCTTTCCCACCCCAATGTTTGCATCAGAATTAACATTATTATTATTGTTTCTACCTCCCTTCTTATCCTTACTATTCTTCTTCCCTTTAGTTTGTTGGGTATCCTTTGGGGACGTCAACTGCACAACATGTATGTTTCACAACTGGATGGTGGAAATGGTCAAAGCCATAGCTTCACTAGTTGTATATGGGCAAATCATAATCTGTTTCATATGGTTCATAACCATATTTTTGGTAGTTCTTTTGATGAAACCAACAATGCCATTGATATGCGGTTTGGACTTTGCTTTTGATGGATTTGTACCCAATCGTGGTGCATCCATTATTATCTCATAAAGGATATCATTTTAGGAGCATATTAGATGTAATTGTTGGGCCCTAAAAATTTCCTCCTCCTCAGAGGACACTTCTAATGTAGACACATCCTTGGAGATGTAAGGAAACAAGGACTTAAGGAATTATTCCACCAAGAAATTGGGAGGGATATTGGCTTTGATGAACCTCTTTTGCCTCCACCACTCATGGATATGATCGGATATATATTGTCGTTTTCCTATGTAATTGTGGAAAAAATATCAATGTCAACATCGTATCGGACAAGAAGCTGGAAGTGGTTAAGAAAAAACAAGGCTAGATCATGGAAAATGAGAAATGTTGAGCCCTCAAGCTCAATATATCATTTCATCGTGACTCCCATAAGAGTGTTGGAAAAGGCGTAACCAAATGGAGTCATAATTTAGTGCATTAGATGAGCATCATAAGTGGAAATTCATCATGTGGTCACTTGGATCTTCACTGGATTTACCTTAAAAATTTGGGATGTCCAAAGGTATCTTAGTGGGGATTAAAGGCTATAATATATCATGGAATACTGTATCATTCATCATTTTCGACAGGCATGGAAAGTTTAACATTGTCGAAAACAGTAGCCTCAGCGGAGGCCCATAATTCTGACAAATAAATTTGGATATCTCGAATTGACTACCCGCCGAGAAAGGATAACTTGAATTATTAATAGCACCAAATTGGCAGGAAGAGCTTGTTTATGGGTCAAGGTTTTGACTAAAACCTTGAATTCCCTAGTTATAAGGAGGAAAACCTCCACCATCTAATTTTGGTAAGAGAAAGTATGGTTGGCCCCTGCTGACATCCCTTGCAAAGTGAAATCCCCTTGCATCAGTTTTTATTGACTTAGGAATGGGTTTCCCCTTGATGACATTAGTTTTGAAGGGTATGACCCTTATGTAGGGTTCTATTGAACTTGTAAGAGGTTTCACCCTAGATACATTCTAGACGAAGGGAAGGGATATCTCTCGAACCCACCAAACAATGTGAAAGGGTTTGAAGAAGATGACATGTCGATGGATTGGAATCCACCACCCATGGTATTTGCCCATCCCACAAAGGGATTAGGGCCATAATATGGGAAATACCCACTCTCGAGTGAGGGGAATGATGAAGCAATTTGACCTAAATAGTTTGGAAAGGAGTTGAATAAATCCTAGTTCCAACGTTAAGACTTCAGGGAATTGGTTGAGAACGAGTCGATATGTTCTGCATGTCAATCAATGACATCCTAAATAATAAATAATTATACAAAAAAGACGATAATGAGGCTGCACTCAAGGTTTGATTGGACCCAACTATTAGTGGAAAAGAGCTACTAACTCACACAATCAATTTGCATCGAATCACATTAGTCATTTGGTTAGAAATGGAAGGAGGTAGGATTCCTCCTTCCACTATTACCAAAGTGGGGTTCGCAAGGGCCACCAACCCAAACACTTTTGAAGTGCCATCCATAAAGTCCCACCAAAGAGGGAAACTATCAGTGTAATCAAACGTGGAAGGCGAAATCTACAAGACAATTGGATCGTCTAATCTAGTCAATAGAGGGTTAATGTTATAACTAAGCCTTCGACCTAGAGATTTGATATTCTTGTAACCTCCAATGGATAAGAATTTTTCTCCGTGGTCTCCATCTCAACAAGTCAACGCGACCAGTCAATATGAAAGTGTTGGTTCAGTTTATTTTATGCCTCTGAGAAGGTTGTGGAGAACTCACTTACACTTGATCAGGTGGAAGGCATTGAAATCTTTGATATTGATGAAACACATGATCAACCATTTTAAATTACAGATTCAAGGTGTTGAGAAAAATTCTTACCTAATTCATCTATGTACATAAAGAATACCACTATAAAAATCCTATGGAAACAAAAAACACAAAAAAATTCAACAATACTCTAGTTGGGGTGGATTAGGTCTCGAGACCGCAACAGTAATGATGTTAGGAAAGGACCTTCCATAGGATGGCACGAGTTGATTAAATGTTTTGGAGCAAATAACAAAGCAATGAGAGGTAGTTACCTCTACCTCCACTAAAGAACCCTACCTATTGCAAGTACCCATGCTTCATAGGGAATCCTCCAGGGGTACTAAAAAGTGTGACACGACATATTTCCGAAGTACCATGGGAAACCCCCCGTAGGCACCTCTGAGAAACCTAAGAAATAAAATTAAGGATACCAAGTCATAGTTAGTGTCTGAGGGAACACTCGATAGTCAGGATTGCATGTATGGGAAGGGTAACAAATCTCAAATCATTTAAATCATCACCTCTCAAGGAGGTATGGATACTAGTGAAAATCCCAAAATATGATCTCTCTACAACATTCAATCAAGCTTTAGAGGGTTTATCTCCTTGGATATTCCTCACATGACCTTGTGTTTATATCTTGTGTGAGAGGAGTTTCCTAGCCACACCTATAGGATGATTGGTTTTGGACTCTCCCTATATCATACTCCTAAGTTTGTTTAATGGCCTTGGAGAGTTAGCTCTCCAACCTAATCCAAGGCCCTATGCTTAAACTAGTTTTTTCACCATAAAAATGAAAAGTCTAGTTTATTTTAGTTAATAGTTCATTTTAATGGGATGTTGTTCAATCAAAAGGGTAGCAGATTCAACTGAGTAATGTTTTTAGAGACATGACAAAAAATAAAGACACTTATAAGAACATTGTTATGCCATAAATGTATTCTTCACTGAAAGTAGTGTAAAAATGATTCAAAATAGGTGCAAACTCTTTACTCTTTAATGATATGAAAAAATGAATTTTTTATATTAAGATGTGAAGAACTACTGATGCAAATTATTTAATGAAAAGAAACTAAAAAGAGCTACACTATACTTTTCATCAAAACTATAACTAACTTCTTAAAAAATGGAAGTTTTTCAAGAATGCAAAATTTATTTTGAAAACAAAAAGCACTAGAATAGAAAGTACACTTCAAAGAGTTTTCTTTTCCAGTAAAAAAAGAGGAATACATATTGAAAATAAATAAAAAAAAGCACTCTTTCTAAACTTATTTTGTTTTTCTTGTTTTATAAGAAAAGGAGAAAAAAAATAAATTTAAGCAACTTTTCTTCTCAAAGCAAACAAGAAATAAAAACAAAGAAAGAAGTGGAAATAAATACTCAAACCTATAAAGCAATTTTGAGGACAACAAGAAAAGCTATCCCAACCAAGAAATAATCTGAGAAACTATTGGAAAATTGGTTGTCATTGATGTCAACTTTAGAAGAATCCCTAAAGCAAAGCCCAGAAGCCCCTAAACGCGATGATGATGTGTCCACTTGAAGAAGCCTTGAAGAGCCTTGAAGGAGCCTTGACATATGTGTATGTAACTCTAAAGTGTTCCCCTTATAGTGTATCTTTTAAGCATGTCCCTCATAGGATGATATAACATATGGTTGTTTCCACATGCCCACTTTTATTTTTACACAAATGGATCCTTGAAGAAGCCCCTAAAGTCAAGTGAAGAAGCCCCTAAAACCAAGAGAAGAAGACCCTAAAAACAAGTGAATAAGCCCCTATATCCAAGAGAAGAAGCCCCTAAAACCAAGTGAATAAGCCCATAAATCCAAGTGAATAATCCCCTAAATTAAAGTAAAGAATCCCCTAAGGTCGACCATACTTAAGGAAGAGGTGGAACCCAAAAGTTGCGACCCTCAGTCGCACCCCCTCATTTGGAGAAGACTCATATAAATAAGAGAATTCTCATTTGGAATTTGTGTCACACCAATTTGACCTATCCAATGAAGAGTGGATTTCATCCTAGAGGAGCGAATTTCCAAGGGAGGATGAAGTAAAGAAGGGCAAAATTCCCAGAGAAGATGAAGTCTTGTGATTATTTGTTCTAGGGTTTTCTTTGAATGTCATGTTGGCATTTTTTATATAACATTTTTTCAAGAATGATTCAGATAGAAAAACTTGGAGTTGTTTCATAAGAGATAATGAATAATCTCGATTATGAATTTCAGGTCTTGACTCATTAAAAGTTTGGAGTCATACTCAATAGATGTTGAGGTTTTTAAAACTAAGGTTTTCTTATTCAAAACGAGTCATATTTTCATTTTTTCAACACCTTTTTTCATGGATAATTCAAGGAGAAAAACTTGGAGTAATTTTAGAGAAGATATTGAAAAATATTGGATACAAATTTTATATCCCATTTCATTATAGGTACCAAGTTATACTTGTTGGAAGTTAGGGTTTGTTACCAATCTAGAAACTAGTCCCAAATAGGTGTTTGCGATAAAATGATTATGTATAAAGATTGATGGATATAAATTGAATTCCACTTGTTGAATTATAAGTAGAACAAATCATAATCTCAGAGGTCCAATTTTCATCATAAAAAACAGAAAATTGAGCTCATGGAGAATCTTACAAGTTTGTAGATTTGAGGTATAGTTCTAAGCAGTTTTGTGTGCATATTTAAGAAGTGATTTTGGGATTGTATTTGAAGGTTGATCTGTTCCTATATCATGATTTAAAATATTTCAATGGTATTGGTGTCTCCTTCTATTATATTCTAGAAAAATCAAGGAGTCAGTGCTTCCTTCAAGTTGGTGCTTGTAAAATATTGAAACTACTTAAGAAAGATTTTTGTGGTTTTATCCTAGTTGGGTTTCCATGTAAAAATGTGCATGCAATGTGTATGAGTTTATGTGATGAAAAATGACATGATTAATTGTTAATGTTTGTGTAGTTCTTGATTTTTTTTTTTTTTAAATAAATCTATATTGATTCACCCCCACCCCCTCTTAGTATTATTGAATATTATAAAATTGGTATTAGAGCGGGTTCCTTTAGGAACAGTCTAACCACTAGAAGGAATATCATGGATAAGCAAGGAGAATTTACCAAAAATGGAACACAATTGTTTGATGGGAAAAAGTATTATTTTTGTAGCATAAGAATGAGATCATTTTGCAGGCACATGGATTTGATGTTTGACAAGTTGTAGTTAATGGATACACTACACTAGCTTCTCCACCAACAGATAATACTGGGAAAAATCTCAGCGAATACAATTCAAAGGATATAAATTCCATTCTAATTGGTCTAACGGTTTCAGAATTTGATAAGGTTATCCATTGTGATTATGCAAAGAAAATATGGGACAAGATCAAGAATTTTTATGAAGGAGATGCTAAAGTCAAAAGGTCAAGATTCAGACTTACAGAGGGCAATTTGAACATATGAGAATGAAGGAAGATGAAGAAATTTCAAGTTATTTTCTTTGAGTTGATGAAATTGTGAATACTATAAGAGGACTAAGACAAAATATTTAAAATTCAGTTATTTTGCAAAAGATACTGAGATCTCACCCAGTGAGATTTGACCCTAAAATCTCATTTCTAGAAGAAAGACAAGATATGGCTACGTTGAGCATGGATGAATTACTTGGAATACTTACAGCATATGAAATGATAACAGAATAGGAAAATACATCCAGAAGGGAAGAAACTTTCAAAGACTCCAAGAATACAAGAAAGAACAAGCCAAGGCCAAATCCTTGCTCCAACAATAGTGATGATTTGGACAATGAAGAAGAAGCCAGCTTCGTGAGAAAGATGAAAAGAGGAATCAACAAGTACAAAATAAGCTTCATTTAAAATGCTATAATTGTGGTAAAGTTGGCCATTTTTCTTCCAAATGACCTTATATGAGGGGTTTATATAGTGATGAAGAAGAAGTTCCTAAGAAAGAAAAGAAATATCAAAAAAGAGTCAAGGAAATAAATAAGGTAATGTTTTTGAAAAATAAAATACTCTATTCAAAAGACTATAGTTCCTCATCCGATGAAGATGATGATAGTGATGGTAACTCAAGAAGAGTACTCTTCATGGCGTTAGAGACTCAAGAAGAAACTACTGAAAATAATGAAGGAGACTATGAAGAAGAAAATGAAGTGAATACTGAGGAATAATTGATTAGTCCCTTAAGTGATCTAACAATGGAAAGGATGAAAAAAAAGTCTCTAAAAGAAGAGTTAAGTAAACAAAAGGAAGGATTTCAAAACCATAGAATTTTTTTTGAAGAATCCAGGTAGACTATCATAGATATAATGATACAATTAGAATAATACAAAGTGATTGAAGAAAAAATCAAGAGACAACTGGAAGAAAAGAAGAAAATAACATAGAATTTGTAGTATGAAATAGTCTCACTAAGAAAGGAACTACATAAGAAGGACATCCAACTAAATTATGGCAATAGCACCAAAATACTGGATGAAATCATTTGCAATAAAAAACCATTCTATGACAAGTCTAGAATTGGATACAAATAAAATAATACTTATGAGGGTTCAAGATCTATGATGACAGGAAATGAAGTTGAGCAAAGAAGTTATGCAGATACTATCAAGGGTTCCATAAAGAAAGAAGAATGCAAACATTTAAAGGAAGACATACAAAAACTAAAAATAAAGAAGACTCAAGAAGAATATTGTGCATTCATAGGAACATGGAATCAACAACTAGTAATGAATAAGACCCAATAAGATGATCATGAGTTCAGAAAAATAACACCAACTAGAATACCACCCACACCCAGGTACCAAAATATTTTTCTTATCTTGTGTTATTCTTGCAATAATTTTGGGCATAGAGCCATAAATTGTAGATCTTATGCAAAGGGTATAAACTCCAGGAACATAAGTACCCATGAAAATCCCATGAATCATTATGAAGGAAATTATCCGAGAAATCCTTGTGAGGCGTTTGACATAAATTATAATATTTTTCATGCTCTGGGTTATGAAATTGAATGCTACAAATGCAACAATTTTTGACACATAGCTATAAATTGCAGAAGTGATTTGATAGTTTCTCCAAGGGAAACTAGGTGTGTTCTTTTCAATCATATAGGGGAACAACAAATAACTTGGAAAAGGAAGAAAGAATATTTGAAGGTTGAGGAATGTGGGTTTGCCTTACAAGCCCAAAATAGAATAAGCCATTGGTATATCTATCTATCTATCTATCTATCTATCTATCTATCTATCTATCTATCTATCTATCTATCTATCTATATATATATATATATATATATATATATATATATATAGTGGATTCTCAAAGAATATGACTATAGAAAAAAACATATTTGTAACATTAAAGAAATAAAAAGAGGGGTCTGTCATGTTTGGCAATGATAACTCAATCAAAATTATAGGAAAAAGAACAGTCAGTCTTGGAAACAAATATGTTGTGGTAAAAAATGTACCACTTGTTGAAAATATGAAGCATAATTTTCTAAGTGTGAGACAAATGTGTGATAAGGGACACACTCTTATATTCAATCCAAATTAATGTGAAATAAGGAAATAAGGATCAAGAATACTAGTGGTAACAACAACAAGGACTGCAAACAACATATACATCTTGAATGAGATCGAAGAAGAAAGATGTTTTTTGGGAAAATAAGATGAAAGTTGGATTTGGCATAGGAAAATTGGACATATACACTTTGATAATATTATCAAGATCACCAAGAAGAAATCTATAAGAGAAATTCCAAAAATTCCAAATCCAACAAATACTATGTGCAAGCACTGTTAGCATGGAAAAAAAACAAAAGTTGAATTCAAGACAAAGGAATACTCTATGACAAAACCATTGGATATTGTACACATTTATTTGTGTGGTCCCATGAGAA